>JAMKQA010031689.1:0-22088 GCA_024699735.1 Posidonia australis
CCCTCTTCTCTCCATGTCTAGGGTTTCATGTGAGGTTCGTCTGTGGGGGAGGGTTTGGATGCTTGGGATGTGAGCATCGTTCGTGTTCTCTGTTTTCTATTCACCACTCGGCACAACACCTACATTGTCCCTCAGATTATTTTCCTTATCCTTTCTCTTTCGATCATTGTTTCTTGGAGATTTGTTATGTTTTCGCATTAATCTTAAGCATGTGCATTAGGAGTAGACAAGCATACACATACTAGATCATGAGCAAGCGGTTAACCTTGAAAGACCGAATTCTTCAGGCGTATGGGGGTGTCTAACACCTTCCCCATGCATAATAAGAATCCCTACCCTTTCTCTGGCCTTCATTGGCTAAGTGTTGCATCCATTAGGCACGAAGCATACATGCATTCACTTGCATTCATTTGCATCATTTTCTCACATTCATATGCATCTTGGTTTTCCTCGTCTTTCCATTAAAAGACTAGGTCACGACTCCTTTTCCTTATCTTTTTCTTATCCTTCTTTGGTATTTCTGAATCAAGTCTCCTTCCTCGGATTCACCCTCTTCGTTGTGACCATATCGGGATTCTTCGTGTGTTTCCACGCATCGAGGAGTCGTGTAGGGTTTTCACTGGCATGGTCACACCATTATCCTGCGAAATGACCAACATGGCATCGCTGTGCACATGCAACTTCCACACACCATGTTCTAATGCAACCTGCAATTCAAGAATACATGCCTCATACTCTGCCACATTGTTGGTGCACATAAAGGTCAACTTCTGAGAAAGTGGGATCATCTGGCCTTGCGGGGTCTCTAGTACTACATCGATGCCCATGCCTCGCCTGTTAACTACACCATCAAAATAGAGATGCCACCGCTCTTTGTCACGGGGGTTTTCTGACTTATCTTCTTCCATAGTGAACAGTATATCCTTATCAGGGAATTGAGTCTGTAGGGGCTAATACTCTGGTAAAGGTAAATCTACTAAGTGATCTGCCACAGCCTGCCCATTCATAGACATTTGAGTGACAAAAGTGATATCAAACTGAGATAAGAGTACCTGCCACTTGACACATCTGCCTACCAGTGCTAGTTTCTGGAACAAGTATTTCATAGGATCATGTCGGTATAGTAGTAGAACAGGATATGCCATCAAATAATGTCTCAGGCGTTGTGTGGCCCAGACTAGGGATAAGCAAACTTTCTCGATTGCAATGTACTTAACTTAGCAATCATTGAATTTTTTACTCAAGTAATAAATGGTCCTCTCTTTACGGCCTGTTTTATCATGTTGACCTAGGACTGGACCCATTGAAAGCTGTGTTATTGACAAATAGAGCAATAAATGGCACCCTGGTGTTAGGGGAACTAAAACTGGTGGCCTTACCAAGAGCCTCTTTATTTTGTCAAAAGCTTTTTGACACTCATCACTCCAGTGAATCTGTGCGTTCTTCCTCAAGAGTTTGACGATTAGCTCACAAATCGGTGTTAGTTGGGTAATGAATCAGCTGATATACTACAATCACCTAAGCAGCCCATGGACTTCCTTTTTTGTTGTAGGAGGTGGCATCTCAATGATGGCTTTAGCCTTGTTTGGATCTACCTGATGACACCCCAAATACGCATTTATTAGGGTTAAGCCACAGCTTGTATTTTTACAAGCGGTTGAATAACTTTCTCAAGCAAGCAATGTGTTCTTCGGGCTCTTTTAACTTGGCTATCATGTCATCCACATAGACCTCGATATCTTGGTGCATGAGGTCATGGAACAATGTTGTCATTGCCCGTTGATATGTGGCCTAAGCATTCTTCAGCCCAAATGACATAACCCTGTAACAGAATACCCCCTATGGGGTGATGAAGGATGTTTTCTCCATATCCTCCTCTACCATTCTAATTTGATTGTAACCTGAGAATCCGTCCATGAATGACAACATTTTATGTCCAGCAGTATTGTCCACAAGTACATCGATATACGGGAGTGGGAAATCATCCTTCGGGCTTGCCTTGTTTAGGTCCCTGTAATCAATACACATTCCAACTCGACCATCTTTCTTTGGCACTGATACCACATTTGCTAACCATTTTGGGTAGATGACAACTTTTAGAAAATTGACCTTGTGCTGTTTCATTATTTCCTCTTTCAACTTCAACAACCATTGTGGTTGCCATCTACACAACATTTGTTTGACCGGCCTGACGATAGGCTTAAGCGATAATGTTTGCACCACTACCTCAACGTCTAGCCCAATCACGTCATCATAGCTCCAGGTGAAAACATTTGCAAACTCTCGAAGGAGCTCAACAAGTTTTGCCTGGGCTGCACTATGAGCCTAGCACTAATTTGCACTTCCTTGACATTCTCAGCAGTGCCAACATTTACACGCTTAGTTTCCTCTTCTACATGCAAGTTCGAGCCTTCTGGATCATCATCATAAGGCAACAAATCTGGTGTGTCATGATCATCCTCCACTATTTCTCTATCATCCCTTGCCTCATATGCGATGAGTTCTGAAAGGACCTATTGCTGAAAAGATGGGTTCGTGCCTTCAAAGGTGCATATTTGCTCGGCACTCTACCCTTGACGATGCTTTAGAATAGTCACTGTCACTCTGGTCTTTTTGTAAGCACCCCAAACAATCTTTGATTTTGACGCGCTTGAACTTATAGATGTACCTGGCTGTTCCACTTCTTCCATAGCCTTATTTTGTGGATGACTATCTTTATTTCTCTGGTTTTCTTGGGTGGTATGTACAATGTGTGTGATAGGTGAGTAGCTATCCTCTGACTGACTGATGTGAGTGCTGCCGCCCATATTCTCTCCTGAGCCTAACTTAGGATCTTTTTTTTTGGACCCCACTACTCAAGTAGGGCCAAAACTGGTAGTACTAACTAGACCCGCCTCCCAACTGATAGGAGATAAACTCCTCTGGTCTAGCACTTACCGATTTGACTTCCTCTAGGACCATGATGGTGACTTGATTCTGTGGAACCGACTGCTTTGCGATGGATTCTGTGACTACTGCTTTTCCTTTTTTGCGCCTGAGTTCATTCTCTACATCCTCCGCCAATGCTGCCAGCTGCTCGTGGAACAAAACTTCCAAATCACTGAGCATGCTGTCAACCTGTGCCACTACAACATCTCCTTCCTCTTCATCAGAAGCAAAATCCACGTAGTATGCACCAGTGGTTTCTTGTGCTTCAGGCGGTGATTTCGACTGACTTGGCTGTGACTCTATCAAAGCTAACTGATATGCTGGTGAAATTGTGGTTGAAATTGCTTTTGTCAAAACTGTAACTACAATAGCATTTGTAGGAGGACCTACAACCAACTATGGAGGTGGCAATGCAAGCGTAACTGTCCTTCATCGAAAGGTCGGCATTTGATTTGTTACATTATTTGCAACCTCCTCCTCTGAATAGTAATCCTCAATACAAATCCACTGGCTGATTCATTCTTTACGGACTTGGCAACAATAGGACTCTGATTGGAATCTAGAAACCTTGCACTAACAAAGTTAGTTAAATTCCGTGGAATAAAAAGTTTTTGGGACTTATGATTCCACCTAAATCCATCTTGTGGCATCCACTCGTATCTCAGTCCTTCAAATTCTCGTCTTTTCTCCACTTCAATTGGCTCGGCGATTCCTTGGCCATTTTTCCTGAGAGGTGCTCCTTGCTCGTACCCCCACCTCTGAAAAAGATTCTCGACCATCATAAAAGGATTAACAAAAGTGACCAAATGGCTGGCATGCTCGAGAACTAGAATGAAATTGACAGGCTCAAAGCGGTCAACTCGGTAGAGCACATTAGAAGGTTTAGGGTCAAAATGGACAGTTTGAGAAGATAATGAAGAGACCATTTCGACTTTCTCCTTTTCAAGATTTTCCGCCATTACAACAACAATGTCGTTGTTCCAACGGAACTTAATCATTCGATGAAGAGTCGAGGGGATGACCTGATGCTTGTGGAGCCAAGGACTCCCAAGAAGGAGATTGAAAGATGGTTTGAGGTCAACAACATAAAACTCTACCTCGAACCAATCAAGACCAACAATGAGAGGAATAACCAAAATCCTTAAAGCATCGTGGTGTGTGTTATCAAATGCCGTCATTCCTTTCTGTAACGCCCCGAACCCAAGCATGTTACCTAAATCATAGTATCATAAGCAATATTACACTAATTATAGTAAAATTAAATATCTGTAACTACAGCTCACTTCCAGGAAACAATGTGCGGCTAGAAGCTTCGACTTCGGCATCGGAACTCGACTACACACAATCTGCACCTGAAAACGAAACAAGCACGCATGAATGACATCTAAGTCACCCAGTACGCACCTCAAACATACAAACAACAAAAATCCAGCGAAATGTCAAAAACTCAACTTTTAATTTATAAAACTTAGTTTTCTTTTGAAGATCCAATTTAAAACATCCTTGTCCTTTCCTTTGAAATCATTTAGGAATCAGTTCCCACACTATACTTTCTCAAGATTTTCACCTTTTCTTTTCTTTTTGAAACATTTGAAATTTTGTTTTTCAAAACCACATTCCTTTTCCAAAACCCATTTTTACTTTCTTTTTACCCTTTTCAAAACCTTTCTCATATACTGAGAAATCCACATTTTCGACCAGATCCAGCCTAAAACACAATGCCTCAAAGGGCTCAAAACCAAAATCATAAACACTGGCTGGGAACTAGTTAAAACACAATCATTATTTCATTCCAGGATTTTAGGACCATTCATAAGTCTAATTCTCGCCAAACCACATTTCTTTTTATTTCTCAAAATTACATTCTTTTCTTATTCTTTTCCACTTTTCTTTACTGATGTTACCTTGATCAGGGGTAACCAGGCACACAAGCAGTAGGCGAGGACATCATTTCCACTACCTCCCCGCACTACTGTGGTGAAATTCCCCATGCGGGAAGCCATCGCCCCGGCCAACCGACCTCAATCTCTTTCATATATGCACGGGGATACGTCTTTGTCTGACGTCCCATGGGTGACCCGAACAACTAGGTTCAATAACCCTGACTCAGCCTACACTGTCGGTGACCCGAACAACTAGGTTTAATAACCTCAGCTCAGCCTACACCGTCACGAGCTCGATGACCTGAACAACTAGGTTCAACGACCTAGGCTCAGCCTACACCGTCTCAAGCTCGGCAATCACAGTCGTGTCTGGCAACTGGTTTCATTGGAGTCTCACACTCCCACCACGTCGTCGACACCAACCCCTGTGGTTCCTTAACACATCATTAGTGTTTCATTTTCAAAACTCTTTAAGCTTTCCTTTTCAAAATCATTTCCATTTTCATTCTTTTTCATTGCAGGAATCTGTTTCCATGCAATACTTGACCCTCTTGTGGGGTCCCAACTCAATCTATGAAAAACTATGGTTTAAAAATCATAAATTGGGTCTCATGCCCAAAATTACTCAAAAAACACATATTTATTCTCTTTTATTCAATTTTAGGGCCTTAAACCCAAAACCACTCCCAAATACACTTATTTGGATTCCATATTCTTCCTTGTCATTTACATAGGGAAAACATCACTAACACATACTCATTGTCCATTTAAAACCCTTTTCTTTCATTTTATATTCCCATTAAAATATCAAGTCCAGGGCAGAATTGGTAGACCGAAACCAGGTTCGGTATACTGAAAATCTTTGCTTCGATATACCGAACATCTTCGGTATACCAAACACCCCTGATCTGGTATACCGAAACATTCCCAGTATACCAAAACTTCCTATTTCGATCGACCAGATGATTTCGGTCTACTGAAACCAAGGATCCTAGCTTAATCTGTCAAGATTTCGGTATACCGAATTCAATTCGGCATACCAAATTTCCCGCAACCAGGGCATTCCCTTGTTTCGGTCGACGAAATCGACCAAATTTCCCTCCAACTTGCGCGCTGCTCCACCTCTCCTCCAGCTCCACAGCTCACCCTTTCTCCTTCACTCGGCGCCTCCTTCTTCCCTCAGCCTCCTTCCCTCTATATCTCCCTCTCCTCCTCGTGTTGCGCTGGCTGCCCATCCCTTTGGAAGGGACGGGGTGACACAGGCTGGTGTCGCTGGTGGCATGGGTCAGGATAGTGGGGAAGAAAGGAGAGGAAGAGGATGAATGCCTGTGGGGGAGAGATAGAGAGAGAGAGAGAGAAAAAGAAGAAAAGACAGGCACTCAAACCAAGGAAACTGTGCTTCCTTAAATCGAACTCCACATTGATCCCAAATCACACCCAGGTGCACAGTAGGCCAACCAAATCCTCACAATCATAAGAAACAACAGATTATCCATTAATAAATCATTTTTACAATATTACAATTAATCACATGGTTTACAAATAAAAATGGATAATTAGGCCCAGATGTCACACTTTCACAGCCAAGGTAATGTCCTCGGATTTGAATTCGACTTGACTTGCGGTTCGCAAGGGGCAGACATTTAAGCTAACACTGTTATCCACCAATGTAAGAGGAATGCGAAAATTCTAGTATTGCACCGTGATGAACAAGGGTTGATTGTGATTGGTCCCTACTAGGGGTAATTCTACACTAGAAAAAGAGATCACCAATGGCACATCTACCATTCCTATTATATTGTCCAAGGCCGACGGTTGTATCGTTGGGGAGACATGGGTGGCTTGGAAAACTTGGAGGAAAGCTTCCTTATGCTCAACTGATGTGTGAATTAGGTTCCAAATGGACATATTTGCTTCAACCTTTTTCAATTGGGTCGTGATGTCTGCTACAGGTGGGTCTTTTTTGGTAGTGGTGGGATTGGCTCTTGGGGTTACTTCTTTGGGAACAGTATTGGGAGGATGATTTTCTGGTTGAGACAATGAGGCGGTTGACTGGTTGGGCTTGCTCGTTGGAACTGGGGCCTTGTATACTAGTCCTGAACGTGTTACTTCAGTGCACATTTCTGAGGTGTAACTGTAGGGCATACGATGGGTATCCTGTGTCAAATTAATGACCACAGGAATACGAGCCTCCAATACTACTAGGACCAAGGCTAGTGCATTTGGTGATGCAGGTATTGGCATTTTTTGAACCAAGTTTGGCTTTGGTCTAGCTAATAAACAGATAGATGGTGAGGTGGATTGCATGGTAGGTTTAGTAGCTATGCGCCTCGACTTGACAGTTAATAAAATCATGTTGATTGTAGAACTGGAAGCTTCAACAAAGGACTGATAAAGCTGATGGGGAAAAGAATCCGAGATGTCATGAATAAGATGAGAAGGGTCAAACAGTGAAGGTGCAAACTCAATAGAAGAGACGAGATGAACTCCTGAAGTTCCGACTGCATGCTTAGGTAGGGGTTGGTTGACTATATTGCTATGTGCAGATGCAAAATGTGGTGTCGATCCAGCAGACGCAGACTTTGCCTCCTATGTGTTGATTATGACGACCCTCTGGTCAATCAAGTTTTGAATTGCACTCTAGAGCGTGAAGCAGTTATCCGTAGAGTGCCCCGCAACTTTGTGGTAATTGCAGAATAAATCCGCTTTAAACTACTGCAGAAGTGGGTTCGACGGTGGGCGAACTTCCAGAAGTTTCAGGAGTGACGCAACTTTGGGAAACACGGCATTCAATGGCTCAACCAGAGGAGTGTAATCCCTATCAGGTCGTGGGGCTTCTGCCTTATTGCAATTGGGTCCTCACGTTTTGGGACCATGTTGAGATTGAAAGAATATTGTTCTAGAAAAGCCTGACTCAGGTCATTCCAGGTCTTAATGGTGGTCATATCCAGAGATGTGAACCACTTTAAGGCTAGACGTGTGAGGCACTTCTAGAAAAGGTGAATAAACAGCCTCTCGTCAGCTTGCAACTAAGCAAGATCACCGTAATATGCCTTAAGATGCAAAACTAGGTAGCCTTTCCCATTGCATTTTTCGAACTCCGGGATGTGAAAATCGAGGGGAGTACAACCTCTGGAAAGCAGCAAAGGTCCCGAAAGGTGTAAGACTGGCGATCCTCACCCTACAATAGTCGTAGTGCTCTTTCCAAATCGCTCATCCTGGTGAGGAGAGCATCTAAGGTTGCTACTGACGTTGACTGTGTAGCTAGGGCGGGTCCTGCGTACGTTGTATTAGTGGCACCCACGTGCTCCTCCGGATCAATCATCTCACCACTTGGTGTTGTGGCGTGATGATCAACGTACTTGTGCGTGTGTTGTTTTTGTGGTGGCATGTTTGCTGAAGCCTGAATCTGATGCAAAGGTGTAGGAATGGTAGTATGCTGTGCTAGACGTGGTGCTGTGTGTGGGAGAAACAACTGTTGTACCGGTATGGCCAGATTCATAGGTCGTTGTACTCCTACCAACCCTAAAGGCTGACCACCAGTAGATGAAGGAATATGCTATGTGTACAATGGTGATGATGCTAATGGTAGAGATGTGGCACTTGTCGTCGAGGCAGCGAGAAGCTATGGCGATAGCTACGGTGGTGGTGTGATAGTTGCAGCATGGAATGTCTGAGCTGATTGATATGGAACTTCAGGAGCAGGACAAATAGAAGTAGTCAGAGTAGGGTCCAAAGAGAAAGCCATGTTCTGCAGTCTCTATGCAAGGGCCAGAAGCTATTGAGACTGTACAGTGACAGAGCCATCAGTAGAAGTGCCAAGGGCCAAAACAGCAAGCGAAAAGGATGTCAAAGGGGGCTGGAAGTTCAAAGATCCGGCGAGTTGAACTCCTACAGAGGAGATGAACGCAGTCAATTATGTGTCAAAAGGGGCTGAGCCAACCAATGGACATGACATTATCAGATCAGTTGTCCTTGTGGTGGTCACAGTAACTGCTTCAGTCGCGGGCTCTAGACCAATCAGGGTCTGCCAGTGTCTCGAATCTAAAGGGTAGGGAACTCCACTTGCCTAAAAGTGGCTTTCGTGGGGAGTAGATGAGGTAATAGATGTCAAAATGAGGGAGGAAGGAGGGGCAGAAACAAAGATCCCCTCTGACGTAGTTGGTATAAAAGTCTTAGAAGCTTGTCGGGCCATAATGGACTATGAGCAGGTAAGGATGGGACTGCGATCACAAATAGGGGGACGACACATACGAGGAGCTATCATCGAAAGTGACAGATAGCTCGGGGAAGGACAATCGACAGCAATGCCTCAGAATTGAGGTCACTGAAAGGATCACCTGGGCTCTGGCCTAGGAACTCGCACCTAGAACACTGTGATCAAAAGTGGAAAAGCTAGTTTGTGGGTGAAGAGAAAAGACAAGGACAAAACAAAAGAAGAAACATGTGAGCTATGCAATTGTTTGTTAGGATTGCGTGAATGGTACACATGCACATGAATGCTTCTAATATGTACTCTCTCACCATCCATGTCCTGCCTGGGGTTGACCACACGGGACACACTCATGGGTTTAGGTGTTGACTCTAGTCAGAAAAGTAAGGCTTCCATTCTAAACCCTGGCCAAAGCATAGGCAGTGAACGAGTGGTGCGTTGGTGGCCTCGACTCCTGCAGTAACAAGGAACTGTACTCTTTACTAACACCGACACGACCTCAGACCAGGGGGAGCAAATTAGTCACACGTCTTACACCGAAGCCATAAAATGGGTGGCTAGGACTGCCCTTCGCAGACTGTGGATGGAAACAAAAGAGGAGAAGATGCATGCTCCTATATGATTATTCATGCACACATGCTTGGTGTCTTTTACTTGCGTTTTATTAAATCAAAGGGGATTGTGAGCATTTGTCTCTAGTTATGTCTTATTATTTTTTTGTCTAAATTTGTGTGTATTATCTTAACCATGAAGGGGAAACAACCATGTCACTGCTCTCCTAATCATGGAAAATACAAAAAAGGAAGAAAACACACAATCATGACATCGAAATACTCAATCAAGCAAAAGGCATGAGTATGGCATGTGCTAGTGTTGTGTTATCGAGTAGGTGAAAAAAGGAAGCAAGCATCATAACAAAAGGCATGAATCAAGTCATGTGCATGTGTTGTGACATAGCAATTGTGTAGAAAGACACGAAAGGCATGTACAATCAAGTGTGTACAAACAAGTAGGACAAGTAAACAAACACAAAGTACACAGTACAATGCTAAGTAAGCAAGAAAACCAATATGAAAGCCAGAATTTGGTTATCCTCAATGGAGTCACCAGTTCTTGTGACCATACCGATGGAACTCTGCACAACTCCTCGATGCGTGGAAACACACGAAAAATCCTTATATGGTCACGACGAAGATGGTGAATTCGAGGAAGGAGAGTCGACTCAGAAACACCAAAGAAGGATAAGGAAAAGAAGTCTCCACCTAGTCTTTTAATGGAAAGACGAGGAAAACCAAATACAAAGAAAACCCAGAGAAATCAATGCAAAGAAACACATGTGTGCTCTATGCCTAATGGATGTGGTGTGTAAATCACTGCAGGCTAGAGAAAGAGTAAGGATTCTTGTTACGCATGGGAAAGGTGTTAGGCACCCCCATACGCTTGAAGAAATCGTTCTTTCAAGATTAACCGCTTGCTCATGATCTAATGTGTGTATGCTTGTCTACATCTAATGCACATGCCTAGGATGAGTGCAAAAATATGACAAATCTCCATGAAACGATGAATAAAAGAGAAATGATAAGGAAAATAATCCAAGGGATAATGTAGGCATTGGAAATGCCGCTTACTGTACGCCCTTGGGCAACGGGGAAAATCATAAAAATCAGAAATGTTCAAGATGCGTTACTCAAAACAGCGGAAACTTGGAAAGCTCAAGAAAGTAAAAAAAAGAGAGAAAATAATTCGTATCCGGGTCCATGTAGGTATTGTCAAGCTTGTTAATGTATGCCCTTGGGCGATAAATTCCCAACACAAATCATAAGATCATGAAAATCAGAAAATATGGAAAAAAAAGGTAAAATTGCAAAGGAAGGGCATTTTTGGCAAATCATGCCAAAAGATTATATTCCCTAGGATAGAACAGGGATTACTGAGGAATCCAAAGGGAAATCAAGAAGTCACAGAACAATAAAATCAAGAAGCCAAGAATTAGTCATAACCGTCTAGATTCTTGTACCCCATGCTAACAATTCTCACCAATTAATTCTATTAGCTGAAACCACCGACTATAATCGCCTGCTCTTCTCGCCAAGACTTCTCGCCAACTTCTACCACTATCGAGAATCACGTGACCTGTCACCAATCCTGCTGTTGAACTTTGATCGAATCATGATGTGAAGGCTTTGGAAGGTCTGATGCTCGATCGGAGAAGCAATAGGGATGCGAGCAAAGCTCACTCAGGTGCTAAAAGGGAGGATTGGATCACCAGACCTCCTGCCCAGTCGACCTAATCAGAATGTTGGTCCATCGATTCTGACGAAAGCAGAGAGATTGACAGAACCTCAACAAGGCTAGAAAACAGAGTTTAGAGTCCCAATGAGCTAGTATAGGCACTGAGGAACTTCTCCATGCTATCAGATTACAAAACGGTGCTCTAGATCACCCGCCCCACTCAGCACACCAGTGAGCATTGGCCAACTATGAAATGGGATTAGCATGCCTCACTGATAGCTGGCGAAGCACAGGAAGTAGAAGTAGAGCACTGGGAAAGCAAGGACGAAAGAGGAAAAGTAGAACCACACGATCAAACCAATGGAAGAATCATCCGATCCTTCCACCGATCTACCTCACCGATGTGAACACTGATCGCCCTCATCGGTGGTCGACAGGTTCTGTTCGGAGTCCAGGGAGGTAGAGGAGATAAGGAAGATGCACAGACAAGGATTTCAATCAATCAAGCACACTGAAACACTCGTCTCCATCTCGGATTGCCAGTGCCGACGGAGCACTGATGTGCTATGTCGCCTGGTCTACGGCAACGAAGAGAAAGGGAGTGAGATTCTCCATGGCACATCCGCGAAGGTCTTGAGGTTGACAAACCTCACTCCCAACCCCAAGTGCATCCAGAGAGGAGAGACTCCTCGCCACCGTCACTCGTAGTAGACGCTGGAGAAGAGGGAAATCGACACTGAGGATTGACTCCCAACAACTCAAGTGCTCACGTAGAGGCCAAATGGGAGCGGAAAGGAGCGGGAGACTTACCTATGATGCGTCGTGGATCACCGGAGACTCCTCAAAGCTTGAGTGACATCGTCAGTGGCTGAACTCATCACTGGAGGCACCAATGCTAGAATTGGATCGCCAAGGGAGGTCTGAAGCTAGAGTTGGAAGTGGAGGTGGGCAATCTCCCTCTCCTCCCCCCTCTGGCATGACGCAAAGGCCTTTAAATAGGTGACGGGAGCGATCCAAGGTTGTGGATGTGTAATGGTCGAAGGCGAACGACGGCGATGATGTCCAGGAGATTGAATTGGTAAATTCGACACTAGATTAAGGACATAAAGGTCCCTGAAGGCAAGAGGAAAGAGGCTAGATCAAATCATAGTCGTCATCAGTAGAAAATTAAGTAATTAAGCAGCAAAAGAGACTTTTATGCCCTTTAGCATCGAGACAGGGCATTTCACTAGCTATTGCCACCACTTACTTCCGCCAACTATTCACGCCTAGAATCTTCACCACATATAACCGGTTAGAAGTTCTGCTTGGCCCAATAAGAATCACCTATGTAGCCCTTGAGCTCATTGACCACCCCATTAGGGACCAATTGGCAACCAATGGTTAATATGAACGTTATTGAGGCAATTCAAAGGTCCTATCCCCTCTTTTGGATCCATTCAAATCTACCTGTAAATCCGGAGTGTCTACACCTCCTCTTTCTGACTTGGGGCTGGACCCCTTGGTCCGCCAATAGTTAGTGTTTTTGGCTTGATGTCGGACCCCTTGCCCATCGATAGCCTTCTCTTTCTGACTTAGCCTCGAACCCCTTGGTCTACCCCTTGCCCGTCGATTGTCAGTGTTTGTCGCTTAGCGCTGGACCCTTTGATCTACCAATAGCCTCCTCTTCCTAACTTGGTGTCAGACCCCTTGGTCCCTAATAGTCAGTGTTATTGGCTTGGCGCCAAACCCTTTGGCCAATCGATAGCCTCCTCTTCCTGACTTGGCACTAGATCCCTTGGTCTACCGATAGTCAGTGTTTGTGGCTTGGCATTGAACCTCTTGGTTTATCGATAGCTTCCTCTTCCTGACTTGGCACAAGACCCCTTCGTCTATTGATAGTCAATATTTGTGGCTTGGCGCTAGACCCCTTAGTCCACCAATAGCCTCCTCTTCTTGACTTGGCACTGGACCCCTTAGTCCATCGATAGTCAGTGTTTGTGGCTTGGCACTAGATCCCTTTGTTGGCCGATAGCCTCCTCTTCCTAACTTGGCATCGGACCCTTTGGTTCGTCGATAGTCAATGTTTGTGGCTTGGTGCCGGACTCCTTAGTTTGTCGATAGTCTCCTTTTCCTAACTTGGCATCGGCCCACTTGGTCCACCGATAGTCAGTGTTTTTGGCTTGACGTCAGACCCCTTGGTCTGCTGATAGCCTCCTCTTTCTAGCTTGGCACTAGACTCCTTGGTTTGCCAATATTCAATGTTTTTGGTTTGACGTCGGACCCCATAGTCCATCGATAGCCTCCTCTTCATAGGTTGGTGCTGGACACCTTGGTCCGCCGATAGCCTCCTCTTCTTGACTTAGCGTTGGACCCCTTGGTCTGTTGATAGCCAGTGCTTTTTTTTGGCTTGGTGCTAGACCCTGTGGTCCACTGATAGCCTCCTCTTCCTGACTTGGTGTCGGACCCCTTGGTCCACTGATAGTTAGTGTTTATGGCTTGACGCCAAACCTCATGGTCCACCGATAGCCTCCTCCTTCCTAGCTTGGTGTCGGACCCCTTGGTTTATCGATAGCCTCCTACTCGTCGTCAGGTTTTTGACCTGTTGATGTTCCTCCTATTGTGTCGATGATGTTGATATCTTGCCATCTTCCTCCTTTTCCTTGGGCTGATATCCCAAACTATCTGAATGACTTCTGTCATTAGTTACTTTTCGGTCATTAAGCCTTTCAAACTAGTCATGCCCCTCATCTCCTCGGACTGATAACCCTAACTATCTTGTGACGAGTTCGTCAACTAATCATGACTCCACAAGTGTAGCATACCATGGCATTTCATCGCATCTACTACATATCACCGTATGCCCCACATAAGCGTAGTGTGTCACTGCATCTCATTGCATCCACCACATATCATTGCATGTCCTACATAGGCAAAGCATGCCCTCGAGTTACATTGCATCCACTGCATATCACTACGTAAGTTTGACATTTCACCGTATTTTACTGCATTCCATGACATCTCGTTGCACACCCAACACAACAATTTTCACCTCCATTGCATGCATCATTACACTAGCACTATATCACACATTCGTGTAAGCTTTGTATAGAGTTTTGCATATCCCTAGCGGAGCTCAGCATACATATTCGCATCCCAACAATGTTTCTTTATCCACATGCATCATTGGCATCTGCATTCGGGTTTTCAGCATCGTGTTCATACTTGTATTTGCATCTCAATATTCATGTATTCACCATTGTTTGCACTTGCATTTTCAGCATTGTTTTCGCATTTGCATTTGCATTTTGGCAACGAGTCATTACTTTCGGTGCATCTACCGAAAAAGTGACTCCCGCCAACAGCAAATACCACCTTACCATGGAGCCAAGAAGGGTGTCTAGTCAACCCTGAGTATTGGTCTCGGTTCCATCTGTCCCTCAACTTCGCTCAAGGAGGAGCATCTGTAGACACCTTACTTTGGTAGCCACTTGCTGGCAAATCCATTTGGAAGAGCACATTGACAATGGCAAGGCTTTTTTCCACGACACAACCCATTTCACACCCCAAAATTAGTCCTAGACCCTAAATCCAACCCCAACACCTAACTTAGACCTAGCATTTAAGCCCATTTGTGGCCTAGATGAATAGTGGGATGGGCTTGCAATCCAAGCAAGAAGTCTGTCTTAGGACTGCCATGGCTCGATAGTGCGGAGGTGTCGCTAGGTAGGGTACACGACTGCCCCTAGGTTAGTACTGACATGCAAGGGACTGACTTGTCCTTTCACCAATGGCACACTAGATTCTTGTCTCTCATTAGCTGACGTAGATCTACACGTGTTCCACTTTACATCTGGGCCATGAAACCCCTCATGCTGGTTTAAATCTTCATCGTATCCTCTTGATCAAATTTGAGCCAGAGGATGAAAGTTGGTGGAAACTAGTGGACCAAAATTAGACAGCTGCCTATAAAACTAGCCCATGTCTCTGATGAGCGAGAGACTCGACCTTTTGTCATTCCCACTCATTCTCTGCACATCATTCTTGCTCCCTAAGCCTTCGTTTCCTTTCCAAATGTGCCACCGACCTCTGCCCATCCACCAAAAATCTGACCATCACCTCATTTTTCAGTCGCTAAACCAGTCATCTCACCATATCCACAAACCATCCTCAACCTCTACACCACTTCCACATTGTCATCCAAGAACCCCCAAAGACTCACCTACATTTCCAGTACGACCTCAGTCCCTGCCTCACAATCGATTGCCAACTAGAACTCATTGCCGGAGTTATGACCCAGTAGTGGTAGGACACCACATTTTGGCACATGACAGGTACTCCTCTCCTTCCATCACTCTCCCTAGTGTACATGCCTTAGAAAACTACCTGTCTACCATGGTTTGTGCTTTGATTTCCATTTTATGCATCATCCTTCACTGACAGACGGACAACGACCTGCATGAGGCCAACGACCTTTGAGTGTGTGGTCAGGCCTATCCTGAGGCACTATCCTCCGTCCTCTGCATTCACCTTAGCCTCCCGATGCCTCACCCAAGCTCCAGGTCACCGTCAGTGGCCAAACAAATGTAAGCAAGGTTGGGGAAATCCATGTGGATGGAGGGGGGAGTATGCATGCTTCCTTATCTCGTTTTATCGCCTTCTGAACCATCTTCATACCTCCTTCTTGGTTTTCGAACTACCACAAAGGGCCGATGGTCTCTTCCGACCATGGTCATGGTCGGCGGAGGTCATCTAGTCTGACAAACAAGACCCAAAGGGATGGGGATGGCTCATTCGGTTTTGATGTGTTTTATCTGTAGTTCCATGCTCATGAATGAATGTTCTATTGTTTTGGATGTTTACATTATGCAAGCTTATGTTCTAGTTGCTAGGGGAAGACACTGAAGGTTTGTGACCTAGTGCAGCTTCTGGACCGTAGGCCGATACCATGTGCAAGTTGCATGGGTGGCCAGGTCCAATGCATAGGCAAACTGAGCACCTCCCTTTTTGCTTGATCCCTTGTACTTGGCTTTTTTGAATAATTCATATGTTTGGATTCTTATCTCTTTTCTCTACGTGTCCATATGCTTGGTTGTGAGATTCATATTTTGTAATGCTTTTTTAGTGTAGACACCTCGATTTTGCAGTCACTTGACAACAGGCACCTCTAGAAAGATGCTTTGGTTGAACCACCACACTTAAACCCTAACTCCACCAAAACCCTAAACCCTCAAGCCCACTCAAGCACACACAAACCCACTTTAACCAAATCAAAGTAAAAACCAATAATTAAGAATCAAAACCAAACAAAATTCATTTAAAACACTTAAAATCCAAATTAATCAAATAAAAATCCCAATTAAAACCAAAATTAAATAAAGTCCACTTAAATCCACTAAAATCCAAATTAATCTGAGAACCCTAATTAAAACCAAAATTAAATAAAATCCACTTAAATTCCAAAGTAATCAATTGAAAACCCTAATTAAAGTCAAACTCAAATAAAATCCATTTAAACCACTTTAATCCATTTAAATTTAAAGGAAAAACCTAAATTAAACTCAAAACCCTAAAAACCCTAATTTAAAGTCACTAAATTAAGCTAAAAAACCTAATTTAAACTCAAAAATTTAATTAAAATCCAAAAACCCTAATTAAACTAAAAACCCTGATAAAAATCTAAAACCCCTAAATTAAACTCAAAACTCCAATTAAAACACAAAAACCCTATTTAAACTAAAAACCTTAATTAAAACCCAAAAATCCTAATTAAAATTAAAACACAAAAACCCAAATTAAACTAAAGACCTTAATTAAACTCAAAACCCTAATTAAAAACCAAAATCTTAAAACCCTGAAATAATTAAAATTCTAAAAACCCCAAAGTAATTAAAATCCTAAAAAAACCCTAATTTAAAACCAATTAATTGAAACATAAATCACAAAATCAAGAATTTAATTAAAATCATAAACCTAATTAAAAACCTAAAAGAAAATAACCCTTAAAAAAAACCTAAAAGAAAATAACCCTAAAAAAAAACCTAAAACAAAAACCAGTGAAACCTTTAAATACACATGCCCATCTCTAGGCCCAAACCCAACAAGCCCAACACTATTTCATTCATCTATTAATCAGAAACTTAGGAGGCCCGCAAAAATAATTCCAACGACCAACCCTCACTACCGACGAAACCTAACATTTCTGGTGATCTCAACTGCACCCACTCTTCTTCCCCACGTAAGGCCAACTACAAGCCACGATCACTACACCAACAACCTCCCGTCTTCCACCTCTTTTTAGAGCCCAAAAAAACTGACTGAGGGAGAGGACGAAGAGGGACCACGATTGCCAGAGTGATGGACGGAGAAGCACCCTCGAAACCACAAAGCAAATCCAGAACCAACCCAACAATTCCCACCATCCAAGCCACCACATTCAACCCTCTTGCAACACACCAAAGCCTCCAGACCTCCGCCATCAGAGTCACTGATCCAGAGAAGCGCCGCCGTCGAGCCTCATCGGAGGACAGCCCGACCGTTCCCAAGATTCAGCATCCCTTTAGGTCCATAGAGTCCTCCCCTAGCCTTCTGGTTGCGTTTCCTCGGAGACAACCTCTCCTGCACCTGTCGCCTCCTTCTTCGGTGGCAAGACGCCGTCCTTAGCCCCGGAGCGTCGTGCCTACCTCCACCGTGCCTGTCTCCGACATAGGGGATGGGGAGAACACCTCATGTCACCCCAACCCTCGACGATACCACTAGGAGCTTCCTCGCGCCCCCTGAAGTTTCACTGGTCCTCGCCGTGCTGTCCCAACCGCTGCGTCGCTGCTAGTCTCCTTCTCCGTCGTCATTCTCAGTGCCGGTCAACTCCTCGCCGAAGCCAGAGGAGGGGAGGGCATCTCAGGCCACCCTAGACTTGCCCAATTCGTCGGAGAGCTCCGCCGTGCCTTCCTCAAGCTTCCCTGATTGTCGCCCGCTTTCCTCCGCCGCTATGCTATCGTCGTAGACGAGCTGAAGTCCTTGCCGAAAACTAGGCACCGGTGAACTTAGAAGGGTAGTTTTCAATTTAGCTCTAGTTAGTTTTAGGTTTTTATTTTTAAGTCCTTAAATCATTTCATTTAGGTCTTGTATTTTTATATTTAAGACCTTATAATTTTAAATAACTTTTGTTTCTTTATTTTGTTTCTGTAAATATTGCATCATGTCCCCTAAACTTTCTTATTTTTATTTTCTATTCTGTAAAAATTTGTTTTACTTAAGTTCCTGAAATCATGTTTTCTTTATAATTAAGTCCTGAAATTTTGTATTTTGCCCCTAGAGTTCTTTGAAATGAATTTTCTTTAGAAAATTTACATTCATAACCCTGAAGTCATCCATAATTACACTGATCATGTAAAAAAACTTGATTTCTATTGCATTTTGGTCTTGAAATTTTGCATGTCAGTCCCTAGACTCATTCCATAATGTTTTCTGGGCATGAACATTTATATCTAGGCCCCTGAATTGTTTTTAAAAAAGAAATCAGTAATCATGGTTTTAGTTGTATTTTAAATCACATTTTGGGTATGTTTCACATTTATTGATCACAAGTGCTTGTAAATCACCACTTGAATAGAATTTTCCTCAAAAAATCATGTTTGCAATATAAATGAATTTCTAATTTCACATTTTAGTCTGATTCGCACTTTATGTGTGGATTTTGCACAGTAGACCTTGAATTTTCAAGAAACTACCAAAAGTGTAATTTTCACACATGTCACACTATAGTGCGACATTTTCTTTAAATCCTTCATCCTAACATTAAGATAAGACTTTTTGAGCACATTTTAACCATGATTTTCCTCTTTTTTGTGAATTTTGCACTTCAGTCCCTGTATTTGTCCTTTATCATGTTTACACCATTTTCATGTATTTAAAACTTGGTCCTTTGCATGTTTTCTTGAAAATAACATTTTCTTGGCATTTTTCATACATTTTGGCATATCTTAGACCATGCACCATACACATGCACATATTTATCACATCTGGCCATAGAAATGACCAAATTGCCCTTGAGTTGCCAATTCATATACATGCATGTTAGTTCGTGCACTAAGCCATGCGTAATCTCTGTCCAAATCATTCCTCAATATCTTTTCCCATTTAGGTACATTTTCATGCATTCTACATAGGTTTTTTTGCTGTATTTGTACATCAATCCATCCCTTTGTGAGTAAACCTGCATCTCATGTGTTTTCCGTGGATTTTTCTCCAGCCTACTTTCAAATTCCATCGTTCGATATTTGATTTGACTCCCTTTATTCCATATTTTTAGATTTCGTCGATTTGATTTTGATTTCATCACCTAAGGACGTACATTAACAGGCCTGAAGGCCGACATTGGCCCCATCGTAGATTATTTCCCCCTTTTGATTTTTACGACACGTTTTCATGATTTTGACGATTCGGGTTGACCCCACTCTTGATCCTTCAACATCGATGTGATTTTCTATAACATTCTTTCCAAAAACACTATTATTTTATGTGACTTTCTTCATATATCACCATTTGATGTTTTATGTGGACTTCTTCTTAATTTGTCCATCTTGATTTCCACATTGTTTTCCATGATTCTGATGATTTGCCTTGGTCGCATTTTTGGTGCTCTTAGTGTTGGTGTGGTTTTCCAGAGCCTTCTCTCCTAAAACACCATCATTTTATGTGAATTTCTTCACATGTCACAGTTTACCTATTTTGCGTGGACTTCTTTGTAATTTTTCCGTCTTGATTTCCTGATGCTTTTAGTGATTCTGACGATTTGAGTTGGTTTTTTTTTAATATTCTCTTGAGGTCTATATAATTTCCCAAGCCTTTCTCGCTAGAAACCTCGTCATTTCAAGTGATTTTCTTTGTCATGTCATATTTCGTGTGAATTTCTTCGCAGTTTTCGCGTTCCATCTTGCACATCTGTCTAGTTTTGACTTGGCATTCATATCAGCATGATTAGAGCATAATCTAGGCTTAGTAAACATTCATTCAGCCTCTAGCAAGCGAATTGGACTGGAAAGACCTAGTTTCTCGGGCATACAGGGGTGCCTAACACCTTCCCCGTGCGTAACAGGAATCTTTACCCATCCTCTGGTTAGTGGACATCTGGCCTTCATATTTGCAACCTATGCATTCATCCTTTGTATTTTGTTTGTAGTTTTCCTCGTCTTTCCCTTAAAAGACTTGGTGGCGACTTCTTTTCTTTTCATTTTTATCCTATTTTGCGCCTTCGCCATCCTGGCATGGTTGTGGCCTCCTACCTCTAGGGCGACTCTACGTCGGTTCCCCAGGTAGGCATGGTCACATTTAGGACAATGAAAAGTTTGATGTCTAGTGCTATACGTGGCCTACGACAGGCCTACGTGGGCTAGTCGTGTGGATTTTCTAGAGACTTTTGCCCATCCAGACTGAGTCCCTTGCCTTTGGTTTTCTTGATATTGTTTCTCAATCATGTTTTTTAGCTCTGTACCTTCTATTACTCTGAAGAAAGGGTAAGGACTCCTATTACACATGTGAAAGGTGTTAGGCACTCCCATATGCTCGATGAATCAACCTTTCTCTACTTTCATGCTTACATGTGAGGCTATGTAGGCATTTGATTGCCATTCATGTTTGCCACTTAATCATTATGATGCAAAGATAAAAGCATGTTTACCACTTAAGCATTATGTCGCATTCATTGGTATGGATTCCTCAGATTCTTTGTTACATCTCGATTTGTTTTATCATTTTGTTTTTTTTCCAATTTTCCTCGTCTTCTTATTTGAATATACTAGGTGGCGACTCTCTTTTTTTTCCCTTCTCCGTCTTTTTGTGATGTTTTCCTCCCCTCTGAGTGGAATGTCCCTTCTCAGATTCATCTTTTCGTTGTGGCCCTATCGGTCCTTATGTGTTCCGTCAACACATTGAAGGTCCCTCGTCGGCATGGTCACACTTTCCTTATCTTTTTTTTTGTCTCATTTTGGTGTATTCGAGTCAAGTATCCTTACTTGGATTCACCATCTTCGCCATGGCCTTATCGAGTCGTGAGCCTGGAACCAGGCCTTACGAGTCAACTCCGCCAACATGGTTATAGGAACTGGTGACTCCGCTGGGGATATTAGTGTAGACATCTTGATTTTGCAGTCACTTGGCAGCAAATTCCTTTGGAAAGATGTTCTAGTTGCGACCACCAAACCTAAACCCTAACTCGATCTAAACCCAAACTCCACCTAAACCCTAACTCCACCTAAACCCTAACTCCACCGAAACCCTAATTCCACCTAAACCCTAACTCCACTTAAACCCTAGCCTACACAAGTCCATTTTGATTCAACCCAAGCCAATCAAACCCATAATTAAAAATCAAAACCAAACAAAACTCACTTAAATCATCAAAGAAACCTAAATTAATTAAGTAAAAACTTTTAACCCAAACCAAAACCACATAAAATCCACTTAAATATTGAAAATCCAAATTAATCAAATAAAATCCACTTAAACCACTTTAAATCCAAATTAATTAAGTAAAAACCGTAATTAAAACCAAAATCAAATAAAATCCATTTAAATCATTTAAAATCCAAATTAATTAAGTAAAAACCCTAATTAAAACCAAAATCAAATAAATTCCATTTAAACCATTTAAAATCCAAGTTAATTAAGTGAAAACCCTAATTAAAAACAAAATCAAGTAAAATACATGTTGTGACCATGCCGGTGGAACCACTGGGGCGCGGTTCACCAAAACCTGACTCCGGTGTGCGGGAACACACTGGGAGGTCTGATACAGTCACGGCGAAAATGGTGAATCCGGAGGAAGAGACAAGACTCGGAAACACCAAAGGGAA
>JAMKQA010031690.1:0-22167 GCA_024699735.1 Posidonia australis
AGACAAGGTGGAGATTGTTGTAAATATGTCTTGAATTATGTTGTTTGTTTAGGGTTAGTTTGGTCATTTGACCATTTAGGTGCCCTAGTATTTAAGTAGGCTAAGGCACAGATTATGTAACCTCTTTGGTCATTCGTGTAACCCGTTTAGACTCCAACTGAATAGAGAGAACTCCTCCTTCTTCTCTCCAGATCTAGGGTTTCATGTGAGGTTCTCTGTGGAGAGGTTTGGGTGCTTGCATGGTGGATTGCCCATTCGATTTCTTCTTCTCCACTCGGCACAACAAGGGCATATTGCAATATTTTAAAATCAAACATTATTCAAATGATTAAAAAAGTATGTAGGGACCTAAAAGTAAGAAAAAGACCTATGTGTTAGAAAATAAGGACCTGACTGTAAGAAAACAAAAGTATCAGAAGTTTATACAAAGAAAGTTTATTTTTTAATTTTTAATTTAAAGAAAAGGAATCGACGGCCACCAGTGACGGAACTCCATCGTCGATGACCGCTGGGATGCCCGATCAAGCGTCAGGCTCCATTGGGAGTAAGAGGAGAAGGAGGGGAAGAGATCCAACGGTTTGGATCGAAGGTTCAATGGTTGGAACTGGCCCCCCACCTCCATCGCCGTCAACGCGACTCCGGTGACGGCGCCAAGGAAGAAGGCTACTCCAGAGGCTATGGGGCTGCGGTTCAAGGTTGCTAGAGGCTTGGAAAGGATGAGTGGAACATTTCCCCTCTTCCAGAAGCAAGAATAACACCGCTCCTCGTTCTCCGGACCTTGCTCACCGTCGACCCGATCCAACTCCGGCGAGCTTGACTATGGAGGTGATTCAAGATGCAAGGCTTGGCTTTGATGGCTCTGGAATGCTGAGGGCATGCCGTGGAATGTTTCTGGAGGCTTGGAAAGGCACGACGGAGCTGGAGGTGCTCGATCGATCACTGATACCAGTCGTCTTCCCCGGCGACGACGACGGAGCCTGACTCCGGCGATCTTCTACTGGTACCTTCTACAACGACTAAAGCGGGGTTTCGACGGGTGGAATAGCAAGAGGAGGTCCAGGGGAGGAAGATAGAGGACCCTGGGGCACAAATCGACCACTGGATTCGTGCCCCCACCTCTGTCGCCAGAGAATGACTCTAGCGAGGCCTGAAACCACGATTCCAGCCAGGGAAGACCTCTGGCTTTCTGGAATCGATCGAGGAAGGAAGAAGGTGACCTAGGAGATCATTTTTGAAGTAAATTGATGTCTGTGGAGGGCGTACCTGGACTAGCAGTAACCTTGGCCATCAGAGCTCACCGGAGGCCGTCGGAGATGACTAGAAACTCTGATTTCTCTCCTCCACGAGCTTCCTCCTTGCTCCTGGATCACTCTGGTTTAGAGGGAAAAGCTTGGGGGTCTCTCCTCTCAAAATTTCCCACAACCACCTCCTCACTTGCAAATGGGGGTTATTTATAGGCTTACCATGGTGGTTATGGGTTGTTGTGATTAGTTAGAGGCTGTTGGATTAAGTGGGAAGTTGTTAGAGTTGTTAGATTAAGTGGGAAGTTGTTAGAGTTAGTTAAATTTAGTGGGAAGTTGTTAGAGTTTGTTTAAGTAGTTAGAGGTTGTTATGTTGGAGTTGGAGTTAGTTAGAGAGTTTAGTTTGTTACATGAGTTTGTTAGAGTAGTTATGAGGGAGTGGAAGTTAGTTAGGTTGTTGGGGTTTGACATTAGGGTTTGGGGTTTGACTTATGGTTTAGTTGTTGACTTAGGGTTTGACCTAGGTTTTATGGTTTGGATTAGGGTTTTGAATTTGGTTTTGGTCTTAACTTAGGGTTCAGGGTTTGGATTAGGGTTCTGTGGTTTTGTTTGGCTTTTTAGGGTTTTTAGGATTTTTTTAGAGTTTTTTAAGGTTTTTATGTTTTCTTTAAGGTTTTATGATTTTGTTTGGTTCTTTAGGGTTTTCCTAGGGTTTTTAGGACTTTTTAGGGTTTCTAAGGTTTTTATGGTTTATTTAGGGTTTTATGGTTTTGTTTGGTTTTTTAGGTTTTTCCTAGGGTTTTTATCATTTTTTAGTGTTTTTTAGAGTCTCGTGAGGGTTTGTTCCAATTGCAAGTATATGGGGGTGTCTATAACTGGTTAAAACACAATTCTCATTTATTGCTAGGATTTAAAACAAAACACAAGTCCAATCCTAGCCCAAAACCACACCTTTACTTTCCACTTTTCGTATTGATGTTGCCTTGATCAGGGGTAATCAAGTACACAAGCATTAAGTGAGGACACCATTTCTCCTACCTCCCTACACTACCACTATGATGTTCCCTGTACAGGAGGACACCGCTCCGGTCAATCGGCCTCAATTTCATTTCATATGCATAGGAAACGGCTTTTTCTGACGTTCCATCGGTGACCCGAGCACCTTGGTTCGTATACCTAGGCTTAGTCTACACCGTAGGTGACCCATACACCTAGGTCTCAAATCCTAGGCCCAGCCTACACCTTAACAAACATTGGTAACGACGGTCGTATCTACCAATTGACGTTTTAACAATTTGTCGACACCATCCACTCGTGGCCCCACACTGGCAACCACGGTCGTATCTGATAATTGATTTTATTGGAGTATCATTCTCCTACCACATTGTTGACACCAACCCCCGTGGCTCCAAAACAGATTATTATTTTCTTTTTCAAAACTCTTAGATTTTCTTTTTAAAACCATTACTCCTTCTCTTTTCTTTGCAGGGAATCATTCCCAAACCAAACATGACCCTTCATTGGGTCTCAGACTCAACATCATACAAAAACCAAGCATTCATATTTACTATTGGGTCTCATGCCCCAAAATCATATCAAACCACCTATTCATCGATTCCTTTCATTTTTGGGGCCTAAAACCCAAAACTAGACCAAAAATCATTTATGCTCCTTTATGCCATCTACATAGGGAAAGCACCATTAACACATACCCATTATCCATTTAAAATCATCTATTTTCATTTTTCATACACATTTATTCATATGGGCTTCGGGCCAAATTTAGCATGACAATTTGGAAATCAGTCAACCGAAATCTCCTATTTCGATCGACCGTAATACTTCGGTCATTTGAATTTCTCTGGTTCGGTCAACCAATTCTCTCCGGTTGATCAAACTTTTGTCAGATTCCTCTCCCCTGGACCCCAACGGTCGATCGATTCTATTTGGTTGGCCGAACAATGGCCTAGGAGCCCTATTCTGAGGCAAATAGGCATACTGAACCTAGTTCGGTATGTTGTTTTCCCCGTTTCAAGAAACAACCCCTCCCCTGCTGTTCGTCTCTTCTCCCCGTTGGGAGTGAGGGGGTGGACCCTACAAACACACACTAAAAATTTCGCATAGAACAGGGGGCGTAGACCTTTGAGTCTACTCCTAATCCCTCAAACTATTTGCAAAACCATCAAGCATGCTAGTCATAGGAAAATCACAAGGACATGAAACTCACACAATCCTAGCATGATCTCTACACATTTATACAATCAATCACATTCCCATCCTTTCTACTATTTTTTTGTGATTTTACAGGCATTTTTCCTCATTTTCATGTATTAAGGCCATTAAACTCAAATTGCAAAACAAGAGAGAGAGAAGGGTTGCATACCTCTCGTGGCACTCCAGCGACATCCTCGAGTCTCCCCGGCCTTCGGCGCAACCTCAGTGACCCACAACGGCAAGGCACACTACTCAAGCCTCCTTGGCTCTGCTCCTCTAGTTTGCACCACTCCTTCTCTCCCTCTTTCTCTCAGCTCGCCTCCCCTCCACTTCCTCCTCCCTCTTTATCTCTACCTCCTCCCTACATAACGTCGACCGCCGACCCCATCACCCTCATGCCGGAGGGGATGGGACGGCACAGGTCTTCTGTGGTGGCATGGGTTGGCAAGGGAAGAAGAAAAGAGAAGAAGATGAGGGCTCGTGAGGGAGAGAGAGGAAAAAGGAAAGAAGGAAAAAGGAAAAAGACGGGCACACAAACCGAGGCGATTGTGCATTCTCTAACTAGACCCCACATTGGTCCTATAACACAAGCAGGTGCACAGAAAGCCAATAAACCTCCACACACACAAAGAATAACCGATTATCCATTAATAAACCACTAATATAATATTGTAATTAATTACATGGTTTATAATTAAAATGGATAATCAGACCTAGGTGTCACAAAAATCCTCCTAAACCTCCTGATATCTCAACAAGGTATTGCCTTGCAAATGGTACAAGAGTGTCAATCCATTTCCTTGCATTCTTCTTTCTAATATACATTCCTTTCATGAGTTTCTATCTTATTTCATCTACACATAATACTATAGGTTTCCACCTTGCTTCTCCTATGTATGCATTAAATGATTCAGATATACGGTTTGTTATATAGTCACACTTTGCAAACTTACGAACTTGGAATATCGACTAATACTTTTCCTTAATTTCAACTCCCATTAAATACTGGTATGCGCCTTGTGAATCTACCCATATTTTCTTCATAAACTAGTTGAATGCATAAAAAGCGTAGCCTCTAGCTACACTCCAAACCAACTGCTCCAAGTGATCACTATCAAAACTTTTCTTGAAATTCTTGTAGAGATGCCTCATACAAGTCCTGTGCTGAGCTTGTGGCTATACACCTTCCTATAGACCTTTGCACCTATCAGACAAAAAGACCATCCCATTCATATATCCAAGTGCCTCCTTTAGGCACTTTAAAAACCACCGTCAATTATCTTGTAACACCCCCAACCCGGGGTACGTTTCCTAAATTACAATATCATAAGCAGTTACACTAATTACATCAATAATTGAATAACTACAACTGACTAAGGCTCACCGCCAGGAACAATGTACGGCTAGTAGCTCCTACTCAAGCACCAGGACTAGACTGCACCACCAACTATACCTAAAAATCAAACAAAGCACGCGTGAGTGACATCTAAGTCACCCAGTGTGTGCCCTAAACACACACACAGCAAAAACTCGACAAAACCATGAAGACACAACTTTCAATTTATAAAACATGATTTTCCTTTAAAATCCATTTCAAACATCGTTTTCTTCTTTTTCTTTAAAACACTTGAAAATCTTTTTCCAAAGCCATATTCTTTTCCAAAACTCATATTTCTTTCTTTTTATGCATTTTTAAAAATCTTTTTCTTATTCTGAGAAATCCATATTCTCGACTAGGTCAAGCCTAAAAACAAGGCCTCACAGGGCTCAAAACAAAACCTCAAACATTGGCTGGTAACTAATTAAAACACAATTCTTATTTATTACTAGGATTTCAGGACCAAACACAAGTCCAATCCTAGCCAAACCACACCCTTTTTATTTTCACAAATCCAAACACTTTTGTTATTAATTTCCACTTTTCTTATTAATGTTACCTTGATCAAGGGTAACCAGGCACGCAAGCAGTAGGTGAGGACACCATTTCCCCTACCTCCCTGCATTGCTGCGATGAAGTTCTCCGTGTGGGAGGACACTGCCCCAACAAATTGGCCACAATTTCTTTTCATATACACGGGGATACATCTTTTTTTGACATCCCATCGGTGACCCTAATACCTGGTTCATATACTAGGCTTAGCCTACACTGCCTCAAGCTCAGTGACCACAGTCGTATCTGACAATTGATATCTTATCAATTTGCCGACACCAACCCCTCGTGGTCCCACTCTGGCAACCACGGTCGTGTCTGACAATTGGTTTCTTTGGAGTTTCGTTCTCCTACAACATTGCTGACACCAGCACCTCATGGTTCCATAACACAATATTATTGTTTCATTTTCAAAACTCTTGGGTTTTCCTTTTAAAATCATTTTCATCTTATCCTTTCATTGCAGGAATCCTTTTCGTGCAATACATGACCCTCTACTGGGGTCCCAACTCAAAATCGTTCCAAAACCATGTATTTAAAACCACAATTGGGTCTCATGCCCAAAGCTACACTTAACCTCACACACTTAATCAATTCTTTCATTTTTGGGGCTTCAAGCCCCAAACCACTTCCAAACTCCTTTGTTTGGATTCATACTTCTCCATGACATTTACATGGGAAGAACATCATTAACACACACTCATTACCTATTTAAAATCATTTATTTCCATTTTTCATACACATTTATGCATATGAACTAGGGGTCAAATTCAGCAAATCAACCCATGTTCGATATACCGAAAATTTCTGATTCGGTATATTGAAATCCCCTATTTCGGTCGACCGGGTGTTTTCGATCTACCAAAGCCATGGACCTGGTGGCATACTGACAGGAAATCGGTATGCCAAACCTAGTTCGGCATGTCGAAATCCTCGTGTCTAGTACACATCCCCTATTCCCGACCCAAACGTTCATCGGAATTGGGACCTCCGGCGGATCCAACAAACACACCTCATAAAACACAAATAAAACTTGGGGTGTTGATCCTTGAGTCTACTTTAAAACCCTCCAACCATTCATCATTTCATTAAGCATGTTATTCAGAATAAAATCATAAAGACTCGTTTCAAATCATTGTAGCATGCATACCAAAAACTCGTATAATTTCACAAAAATTCATCCTAACTGCATGATTTCTACATAAACTCATCATATATTCCATTCCACACATTTCTATCATTTATTCATGATTTATCATGATTTATTCATCATTTTCATGCATTATACTCATTAATCTAGAAATACAGAACGAGAGAGGAAGAGGGGTCACGTACCTCCCACGGCACTCCAGCAACATTTCCCGCACTGCGATAATGCATCCCTGCGCCTCGATGAAAGCCTTTCCCATTGGCGATCCACACAGACGAAGCTATCCTCCTCCGGCTCACGCATTGCTCCTTCTCTCCCCTCTCTCTCTCTCTTGGCTTGCCTCCCCTCCACTTCCTCGTCCCTCTTTATCTCCTCCTCCCCACAACATGTCGGCCACCGATCCCATCACCCTCGCGTCGGAAGGGATGGGGCGGCACGGGTTCTCTGTTACAGCATGGATTGGAGAGAAGAAGAAGAAAGGAGAACAAGAAGATGAGAACTCGTAAGGGAGAGAGAGAGAGAGAAAGAAAAGAAAGAAAAGGGAAAAGGATGGGCACACAAACTGAGGTGACTATGCATCCTTAGATCGGACCCCACATTGGTCCCATAACACAAACAGGTGCACAGAAAGCCAACAAACCCTCACACACACAGACAAGAAACAACATATTATCCATTAATAAACCATTTATACAATATTACAATTAATTACATGGTTTACAATTAAAATGGATAATCAGACACAAGTGTCACATCTTACCCCCTTAAAAGAATTTCGTCCTCGAAATTCAGTTCTAATAAAATAAGTAGGGGTACTGTCTCTGGATGTCCACCTCACGTTCCCAAGAAGCCTCCTCTACACCATGATGTTGCCACTGAACCAACACCAATGGAATCACTTTGTTCCTAAGGACTTACTCTTTCCTGTCTAGTATCTGAACTGCATTTTCAACCACAGATAGGTCCTGTTGTAGCTCCTCAGGCTGCATTGGTATCACCTAGGACGCATCAGCCATACACTTCCTCAACATGGACACATGGAAGGTGTTGTGTACAATAGCCAACTCTAGAGGCAGATCTAGTCTATATGCTACCTCACAAACCCTTTTGGTAATTTGGTATGGTCCAATGTATCTAGCGCTCTACTTGCCTCTCTTTCCGAACCGCATCACACCTTTGGTTGGTGTCACCTTCAAGAATACGAAGTCTCCTACCTCAAATTTCAGAGGTCTCCACCTCCTATCAGCATAGCACTTTTGCCGACTCTAGGCAGACAATAGTCTCTTCCTAATCAGGTCCACCTTGCCCTCGTAAGCTGTACGATCTTGGGCCCAATCAATTGCCTCTCACTCACCTCACATCAGCAAGTGGGTGTCCTGCAGGGTTTGCCATACAATGCCTCATATGGTGCCATACCAATGCTAGTGTGGTAACTATTATTATATGCAAACACAATCAGAGGTAGATGATCCTCCCAACTACTACCAAGTCCAAGGTACAGGCCATCAGCATGTCCTCTAGTATCTGGATCGTCCTCTATGTCTAGCCATCCATCTGGGGATGAAAGGTGGTACTAAAGCTCAGCACTGTACCAAAAGCCCCTGTAAAGCTCCCTAGAACCTTGATGTGAATCTTGTGTATCTGTCAGCCACAATAGATATAGGGACACCATACAGTCTCACAATCTCTGCCACATACAACTCTGCTAACTTTGCCATGGGAAGATTCACCCTCATTGGCAAGAAATGTGCTTATTTCGTAAGGCGATCCACAATCACCGAAACTGTATCATTCTTTCTTCGGGTCCTTGGCAATCCCATCACAAAATCCATCGACACATTTTCTCATTTCCACACTGGAATGTCTAAAGGCTGCAGAGTCCCTCCAGGCTTCTGGTACTCTATCTTCACCATCTGGTAGGTTGCACACTCTGCCACATACTTCGCAATTTCCCTCTTCATCCCAAGCCATCAGAAATTCCTTTTTAGGTCCTTATACATCTTGATTCTTCCTGGATGAATAATATATCTGGAGCGGTGAGCTTCGTCAAGTAGACTATTCTTGATTTCCTCCACTTGAGGCACATATAACCTCAAGTCCTACCTCAACCCACCGTTTACGCCAACTGAAAAGTGAGGGGCATTACCAGCTTCCTCCAGATATCTAATACAAAAGAATCATATTACTGAGCGACGACAATCGCCTCAATCATTCTTAGGAGAATAGACAAATTTGCCAACACAACTCTGGCAGCACCCTGATGAACTAGGGGTCAAATTCGACAGACTGACCCATGTTTGGTATACCGAAAATCTCTGATTCGGTATACCGAATCATTTTGGTAAACCAAAATCCCCTGTTTTGGTCGACTGGGTGTTTTTGATCTACCAGATGTTTTCGGTCCACCAAAGCCAAGGATCTGCTAGCGTACTGACAGAAAATCGATGTGCCAAACCTAGTTCGGCATGTTGAAATCCCCGTGTCTAGTACACATCCCTTGTTCTCGACTCAAACGTTCATCGGAATTGGGACCTCCAGCAGACCCAACAAACACACCTCATAAAACACGAATTAAACAGCGAGTATAGACCCTTGAGTGTACTTTAAAACCCCTCAAACCATTCATCATTTCATTAAGCATGTTATTCACAATAAAATCATAAAGACATAGAGCTCGTTTCAAATCACTGTAGCATGCATACCCAAAACTCGTATAATTTCACAAAAATTCGTCCTAACTACGTGATTTCTACATAAACGCCTCATACAATCCATTCCACACATCTATCATTTTTTAATGATTTATCATGTTTTATTCATCATTTTCATGCATTTTACTCATTAATCTAGAAATACAGAACGAGAGAGAAAGAGGGGTTGCGTACCTCCCACGGCATTCCGGCGACCTCCCCCGCATTCCGGTAAAGCCTCCCCGTGCCCCGGTGAAGCCTTTCCCATTGGTGATCCACACGGACGAAGCTATCCTCCTCCGGCTCACGCACTGCTCCTTCTCTCCCTCTATCTCTCTTGGCTTGCCTCCCCTCCACTTCCTCCTCCTTCTTTATCTCCTCCTCCCCACAACATGTTAGCCACCGATCCCATCACCCACGCGTCGGAGGGGATAGGGCGGCACGGATTCTCTGTCGTAGCACGGGTTGGAGAGAAGAAGAAGAAAGGAGAAGAGGAAGCTGAGAACTCGTGAGGGAGAGAGAGAAAAGAAAGAAATGGGAAAAGGATGGGCACGCAAACTAAGATGGCTATGCATCTTTAGACGGAACCCCACATTGATCCCACAACACAAATAGGTGCATAGAAATTCAACAAACCCTCACACATACACGCAAGAAACAACAGATTATCTATTAATAAACCATTTATACAATTTTGCAATTAATTACATGGTTTACAATTAAAATGGATAATCAGGCCTAGGTGTCACATATCCCCACTCTTAGAGTCTACAATGTAGAAAGCTATTGGAAACATGCCATAGTTTCCATCTAATCCAGTTGCTACATGAAGAAGTCCCTTGTAATTTGTCCTCTAATGGCACCCATCTAACCCTAGAAGGGGCCTACATCCTTCAAGAAAACCATCTTTGCAGGCCTCGAAACAAACAAATAATGTCTAAAATCAACAAAACTTGTCAACTTCATATTTGATTGCGCTTCCATGATTTAGTTTGTTCAAAGCTACAACCATGTTAGGAACAAGGTTGTACAGATCCTCCCAACTATCATGTAATTCTATCATAGCAATATCGTTCCCTCTCCACACTCTATGATAAGGTAGTTGTATATGGTAGCTTTCTAGTAATCTAGCAGACAAATCTTTCACCCTAAGACTACCATCAAGTTTCAACCATGGCTTTACTTTAGAAGCAATCGAATATTTGGATGCACTCTCATTGCCACACTTGTTCACAGATGAACAAGTATGAGGTTCACTAGTCACTTTAACTTGAAATGTGACCTCATTAGCTAATCTAGATGCATGTAACCTCCATTTAGAATTCATGCCTGCACACCTAATAGTAACACACTTGGGTTCACTCTTAATATATTTTACTCTACAGTCATTGATGATGTTGTACTGCTTGAGTGCTAGCTTGAACTGACAAATGTTCTCATATTTTGCCCCATTAGTCATGTCTCGTGTCTCCATATTAATTGATATGGAGGGTCCACCTTGGTCTACCACATGAAACTCAGACTTTTCATATTCTTCATCACTCTGACTGCTTTGCAATGTGTGATAGCTATTTTCTGACTATACATAATCAAGATCTTCATTCAGACTTCTATCATCATTTGGTTGCTCATTCAAATCAACACCTGCAGCAACCTCATTCAAATCATCATTTGGTTGCTCTTCAGGCAGTGTGAAGTCATTTTCTTCCTCTACAACAACTTCTAGATGAACTCTTCTTCAATCTGTAAAATTTCTTCAAACTCTTCTTCAAACTCCTTAGAGTCATATTCATCTTCCTCACTAGGATCACTATAAACCCATACATAATCAGAAGAGTCACTATCCTAAAATGCAGGCTCAGTCCACCCCCATCATGTTTTGCCTTTTACCACCCTTTCTAGTTACCAACTTCTTACCTTTAGTGGCCTTACATTGCAATGGAGGCCTAGTCTCCTCTACTATGATATATAAGTCTATAATCTTCTTAGGGTTTTTCAAAGAAAACATCTATACGACATATGATTCATAGAGTAATTTTCTATACTCCTTCAATTGTAGTATCTTGTAGTAGACATCAAAAGACTGATTGACCTCAATATCTACTACCCTTCCCACAACCTATCAAATCATGCCTAAGTTTGCATAATCTCTATTTATGATAAAATCTTCTCTGTCTTTGGTAAAAAATTTCGGCAAAGTCTTCTCATTCTTATTTGTCTCCCATTTACCTCCATGTGAAATCTTAAGTATGAAATCATCTTCTAATAGTGACCTAAAATGACAAAATTAACTAAGCCACACTTAACTAAACATGTAATACATTTGACATACAATCATAGTAAGCAATTAAAAAATTAACTAAGCCACAATTAACACTTAAAAAACTTCAATTAACATGCAATAAATAAATTAACTAGGCTACAGTTAACACTTAAAAAATTGCAATTAACAAATTAAATAAGCCATAATTAACACTTAACATGCAATTAATAAATTAACTAAGCCACAATTAACACTTAAAAAACTTCAATTAACATGCAATAAACAAATTAACTACGCTATAGTTAACACTTAAAAAATTGCAATTATGATGCAATTAACAAATTAAATAAGCCATAGTTAACAATTAATGTGCAATTGACAAGAAATTCCTAAGTTAATTCCAAAGATAGAACATGAAAACCCTAATTAGGTCAATTGTATACACAATTGATCGAAACCCTAACCTTAACTGTTAAATCAATAAAACTTGATTAAAGAACAAAAAACCCTATGTTAATTTTAGTATCAAAACATGAAAACTCTAATTAGGTCGATTGTCCATACAATTGATCAAAATTGTAACCTTAACTATTAAATCCATAAACCTTGATTAAAGAAAAAAAACCCTATGTTAATTTCAGTATTAGAACATGTACACTGGAATTAGGTCGATTGTAAACACAATTCGCCAAAACCCTAATCCTAACCCTTGAATTGATTAAAACTTGATTAAGGAATAAAAAACCCTATGTTAATTTCAGTATCAAGACATGTAAACCCTAATTAGGTCGATTGTAAACACAATCTGTCAAAACACTAACCCTAACCCTTAAATTGATAAAACTTGATTAAGGAATAAAACACCCGATGTTGATTTCAGTATCAAAACATGTAAACCCTAATTAAGTCAATTGTAAACACAATCAGTCAAAACCCTAACTCTAACCCTAAATAGTAAGAAACCCTAACTGAAACTAAGAAAAACTAATGGTACCTTGTCGATCGTCATCCCTAATGGTGCCTTGCCTCCATTCTACCATAGATGTGTGGTTGTGGGCCATGTGCATGATAACTACCCTAAAGGATTGGTGCCTTCTACAAACGACTCAGAGAGGGACTCCACCAAGGACTATCTTGTGAGTAACTTCAGCAACATTTCATCTAAGGGTCTCACTATGGCTGCTGGAAGGAGCAAACAGAGAAGGAAAAAGCCAAAGAGAAAACTGTCTAATGGAAGCAGCAAGCATGTGCATTTTGAGGCTTGTGTGGTAAACAAAGAGGATGAGCTCTCCTCTACTATGGATATGTCTGATGCAGATCGTATGGATTCTAATGGTGTCTCTAAGCAAGACATTTGTAAGGCTGAGGTCTCAATTGGGGGTGCTTCCATTCCATTGATTGGCTTAGCCTCTGAACTGGTGGTGAAATTGCCGGGTGCCTCCAAGGGCAAGGCTACAATTATTGATTCCTCCCTGAAGGAGGAGGCTATTACTATGGTGACTGTTGTGGGTGTTGGTTCCTTTAATCAGTCCATGGGTAGTGTTGCTACATCAGTCGTTGTGTCTGTGGATGGATTGTCTGGGCTCTCTCCTTCTTTTGTTGGGTTGGTGTCTTATGGCGCTGTTGAGGAGGCTACGCTGTTGAGATGGGCCCATCTAGTGGAGGCTATGGTCAAGGCTATGAGGGGGACTGTAGATTCGCCCAAGGTTGAGGTGCCTACCCTGGTTGCTATAATGGAAGATACCCATTGTAGGATCACTGAGGGGCAGAAGCTCTATAACAATGCCTATGAAATGCAAGCTTTATATATGGAATTGGTGGATGCGCAATAAGTTTTGCAAGAGATGTAGTTGGTCTTTCCTCTTAAGGACCAGACTTTCTTGGAGTCTTATCCCAATGATATCAGGGATTCTTGGAGCCAAGATGTCGGTTTGTTTGGTGATGATGGGGAGGAACACTACGTTAGTGACCAATCCTTGCTTCATCATTAGGATGATTTTGTGATTGTGGTTGGCATAGACGGAGGCACAAGCGAAAGGTTTATACTACTATGCTTGCTTTGGGTGGACCGCAGCATTCAAGCTGTGTCAAGCAGAATCGTCGCCCCACTCTCACTTTTGTGGACCTTGAGGTGGATTTTGTGTGAAACATATGCTTATATTTGTTCTTCCTCTAGGTTGCTCCTGGGAACTTTTGTTTGTACTCCCAGAGCTTGTTTTGTAATATTTTTTGGTGATCAATGAAGATTACTCTTTTATAAAAAAAAAGCCTAAGAAGGACCTAAACCCAAACCCTAAGTAAAATCACCCTAAGTAATAATCTATTGGGATGGCTCCAAATAAACTTCTAAAATATTCTGAAACTAACCTCAATTTGTTAGTAATCGTTGGTCGTCCTCCACAATTAGGTTCCACCACCAATGCCTTTGTTCCACCAATGCCGATCATGACTGATTTCATTGCTCATAATGGTGATGATCACCCAACAGCACTTCAACAACAATAGCAGTCAGCAACAGCAACCAACGCCTCCAAGCGACTCAGGGGACCACAACGCAACTAAATCAGGGGACCAACACAAGTTGTCAGGTGACCAGACCATATAGGTTTTTTATTAGACGAAGGGTAGGTTTGTCTTTTCGTGTAAGCTAACTATGGTTATATATGGAGACTCAATGGACTTAGATAGTAGTTGACGTTAGGTGCATACAGGTAAGATTTTCAGGTTTTTAAATGCATGCATGTAATTTTAAGTATAAGGAGGGTATTAACGAAAATATTTAAGGACAGTATCTGAGTAAAAAACCCTATTTGCTTTCCTACCTTTCTAGTCAAACCTTCCGTTTTTGGACTCAAATTATTTTTCCATTCTTGTGAACGAGTCCACATTCTTTATTTGAAGGTTGTATTAATTATTTTAAATGACCTACTTAAGCAACATACTCAATAATGCTCCTGCGAACCCATATACAATTAAAATCCATGTGTGACTGACATCATTGTCACCCAATATGTGCTCCAAAATCAAAATCGACAAAAAACCTTAAGCAGCTTACCAAAGAGCAAAGAAGCCACAAAGAAAACACGATACCGAAAAACCAACACACACAATTCGGAAAACCATTTGTAATAATGTCTTTTCAAAACTTTCTTGTCATTTCTCTTTTAAAATCTCATGCACATTAGTAAACCATTTTTCATGCATTTCAAGAAGCAATTTCTCATCTAGAATCAAGCCCAAACTACAAATCATTTCATATCTCAAAACATAACAAAATCACGGTGGGAAACTAGCACAAATCACAATTCTCAATCCGAACCAAAACCTATCGTATCACCCTGGTCACAGGTGACCGACCTAGACACATGTAGTTGGCGAAGTTCCATCCCTGACCACACTACACTGTCACGATGAACCACCCTACTCAGTAGTTCAACTACCCTAATCGCATCCTCAAAGTAGCATTCCACAATGGTACAAACATGGGATGAGTCCTCACGATGCCGTTAGTGCTTGAGAACCTAGGCACTCTAATCTTGGACCCGAACAACACTAACACTAAAGGTAGTCTTGGTCTACCAACACCCCAAGTCTTGTGGTACCACACAATCGTGAGGCTCACTCCTCGGACCAAAACTTGGTAATCACAACCTAGGATGCGTCTCCGACCACATAGAGGTCTCAATAGCCCTTGTCAGTACAACCATTCGACTCACATGGTTCCTACAAAACCTTGATATTCTCTTTTCAAAAACATTAAAGATATTTTCAAATCTCTTTTAAAGATATTTTCAAAGCTTTATCATTACCAAAAACCAATTTACTAAGCTTTTCATAAGCATTTAATTCATTTATCCATTTATTGGCTCACAATCATTTTTCCCTAGGTATTTCCTACTCATTATAGGGAATCTTCATCTCTACATTTATTATTTGCATATTGTCCATGTATTTCATATGTATTAACATTATTTAATCTCATAAATCATTGAATATAGGCATTTTCTATTTACAAAGTATTGTAGCCTGTGCTGACCATTCGCATCAGTCACTCAGGCAGGCTACCTCTGCCCTAGAAACTCATGACCTAGTTGCACTTTGGACTCACGTTGGAAGGCCTTGCTGACCATTCGCGCTATGAGTTTTACAGACCATTCAGAAAAAACAAAGCATGCAAACCAATCACTGGAAACCTCAGATATGGCTTATAAAACTTATAAAAACATACTCAATTCATCCAAACCATACATTTAATCATTCTCATGCAACCCTTCATTAACATCTCAATAAACTCATGCATTTTGCCATTTATCAGCAAAAATCTCAATAACTCATGGTAATCTTCAAACAATTATAGAAGCCCAACATAACTGGAATTTCTCATGTGTTTCATGCATGCTGTACTAATCTACCGATGTTAATCCATTTTTAAGCATGCCATTAAGGGAGAAAAGTGGGGAACATGTACTGATTGGGGGATCATTGGCGATCAGCACTTTCGAGTGAGCTCCAACGATCTCCAGTGAGTTCCTCTAGTGTCCATGTTTCACTAGCGACGCCTCTACTCTAGTGGCGACGTCAATAGTAGTGGCTCACCAGCAGTAATCCTCTCTTCTCTCTCACCCTCACAATTCTCTCCCACTCCCTCAACTCCTCCTCTCCCTCTCATTCTGCCCCTCACAAAAGAAGGCACCGAGGTTTTAACCACCCCACATGTCAATCGGTCAATGGAGGGAGGTCTCGAGACACAGCAATGCAGGCGTCAAGTGGCAAATCAACGGGAAACACGGGCGCAGGGAGTTAGGCGATGTTTGCTGTTTTCCTGACATTTCACTATTTGCGCTGTGCATTATCAATTTGCGCCACCAGTACTTGCTAGTCCTCTGCGCCTAGTTGGGTCACCTACTAGGTTTGCCTCTTTCTTGTGCCTAATGTATCCACCTACTGGGTTTGCCTGACCATTATTGAACTGCACCAAAGAGGAAACAAGAGCCCAAATCAAGCACACCATCCACAAATACAACTCAAACTCCAACACACATTCCCATAAACAAATGGAATAAAATTCTAAAGCACAAACGCTGATATTCAATCTCATTATCAAAATATATTATCTCTGGTCACATTCCTAGATATTACATCCTACCACCCTTAAACGAATTTTGTCCTTGAAATTCACTACCAATAGAATAAATGGGGTTATAAAGACTGCATGTCCGCCTCTCGCTCCTAAGTCGCCGCCGTCGCCCTAAAAACTCGTGACCTAGTTGCACTCTAGACTCACGTTGGAAGGCCTTGCCAACCATTCGTGCTATGAGTTTTACAGACCATCCAGAAAAAAATAGAGCATGAAACCAATCATTCAAAGCCACACATATTCCTTATAAAGCATATAAAAACATACTCAATTCATCCAGAGCATACATTTAATCATTCTCATGCATCCCTTCATTAACATCTCAATAATTTCATGCATTTCACCATTTATCAACAAAAATCTCAATAACTCATGTTAATCTTCAAAAATTCATAAAAACCCAACATAACGGGAATTTCTCATGTATTTCATGCATGCCATACTAATCTACTCATGTTAATCCATTTTTAAGCATGCTATTAAGGGAGAAAAGTTGGGAACGTGTACTGATTGGGGGTTTATCAGGGATCTACACTTTCCGACGAGCTCTGATGAGTTCCTCAAACGTCCACGCTTCACCGACGATGCCTCTACTGTGGCGATGACGTCAACAGCAGTGGCTCACCGACATTAATCCTCTCTTCTCCCTCACTCTCACAATTCTCTCCCACTCTCTCAACTCCTCCTCTGCCTTTCGTTATGCCCCTCACAAAAGAAGGCATCGGGGTTTTAACCACCCCACACATCAACCGGTCAATGGAGGGAGGTCTCGGGACATAGTAGTGCAAGCGTCAGGTAGTGAATCGATGAGACATACGGGCGGAGGGAGGTAGGCGGCGTTCGTTGTTTTCCTGACATTTCACTGTTTGGGTTGTGCACTGGCAATTCGCTCCAGCATTACTTGCCAGTCCTTTGCGCCTAATTGGCTCGCCTACTAGGTTTGCCTCTTTCTCACGCCTAATGGACCCACCTATTGATTTACCTAACCGTACTGAACTACGCCAGAGAGGAAACAAGAGCCCAAATCAAGCATGCCATCAACAAATACAACTCAAACTCCAACACACATTTCCATAATCACAAGGAATAAAATTCCAAAGCACAAACACTAATATTTAATCTCATTATCAAAATAAATTGTCTTTGGTTACATTCCTAGATATTACATCCTACTCCCTTAAATGAATTTTGTTCTTGAAATTCACTACCAAAAGAACAAGTGGGGCTACAAGGACTACATGTCTGCCTCTCGCTACCATGTTGCCTCCTCTACCCCAGAAACTTGTGACCTTGTCGCACTTTAGACTCATGCTAGAAGGCCTCGTCAACCATTCACGTTATGAGTTTTACAAACCATTAAGAAAACATAGAGCATGCGAACAAATTACTAAAAACCTCAAATATTCCTTATAAAACTTATAAAATCATACTCAATTCATCCAAAGCATACATTTAATCATTCTCATGCATCCCCTCACTAACATCTCAATAAATTCATGCATTTTTCCATTTATCAACAAAAATCTCAATAACTCATGTTAATATTCAAAAATTCATAAAAACCCAACATAACGGAATTTCTCATGTATTTCATGCATGCCATAGTAATCTACCCATGTTAATCCATTTTTAAGCATGCCATTAACAGATAAAACTGGGGAATGGGTACAGATTGGGGGTTCACCGGTGATCTGCACTTTCCAGTGAGTTCCTCCAGCGTCCAGGCTTCATCGACAATGCCCCTTCCCCGAAGACGATGTCGACAGTGGCAGCTCACCTATGGCAATCCTCTCTTCTCCCTCACTCTCACAATTCTCTCCCACTCTCTCAACTCCTCCTCTCCCACTTGTTCTGCCCCTCACAAAAGAAGGCACCGAGGTATTAACCACCCCACACATCAGCTGGTCCAGGGAGGGAGGTCATGGGACTTAGTAGCACAAGCAGCAAGCGCCAAATCGGTGGGAAACATGGGAGTAGGGAGTCAAGTGGTGTTCGTTGTTTCCTTGACATTTCACTGTTTGGGCTGTGCACTGGCAATTTGCACCACTAGTACTCATCAGTCCTCCGCGCCTAGTTGGCTCACCTACTGGTTCACCTCTTTCTTGCACCTATTGTACCTACCTATTGGGTTTGCCTAACCTTTATTGAACTGTGCCAAAGAGGAAACAAGAGCCCAAATCAAGCACACCATCCACAAATACAACTCAAACTCCAACACACAGTCCCATAATCACAAGGAATAAAATTCTAGAGCACAAACTCTAATATTTAATCTCAATATCAAAATACATTTTCTCTGGTTACATTCCTGGATATTACATCCTACCCTCCATAAACTAATTGTGTCCCTAAAATTCATTACCAAGAGAACAAGTGGGGGTATAGGGACTGCATGTCCACATCTCGCTCCCAAGTCGCCTCCTTTGTGCCTTGGTGCTACCACTGGACCAGTACAAGAGGGATTACTTTGTTCTTGATGACCTATTCCTTTTTATCAAGTATTTATATAGCATCCTCCACCATGGATAGATCCTCCTATAGCTCTCCTAGCTGAGCTGGCATCACTTGGGATGCATCGGCCAAACACTTACATAGCATCGAAATGTGAAACACACCATGCAACCCTGAAAGCTCGAGAGGCAAATCCAACTTTTAAGCAACTTCTCTGTAACATCTAGTATTTGTACCAGATCCTATGTAGTTGATAATGAATATCAGTGATTTCGCTCTAAAATCTGATTCCCTCGTGATATAGGATCGTGTGCTTGTATTTGACTGGTGTTTGTGAATGATTTGTGTGGTTGGAGCTCTTGTTTTCTCTCTAGTCCCCTGAAATAAGGGTCAAGTGAATATAGCAGGCGAGGATTTGTGGTGAGAATTGGTGGCAAGAATTAGCAATAGGAATTGTCGACGAGCAACCTGAACAGTGACATGTCAGAAATACAGTAATCGCCATCTGCCACCCACGCATTGTCTTCAACGCTGCCATCCGCCCGCAGCACTAGTCGAGTTAGCAACTGACTTCGTGGCTTTTGGGGAGCTACGTGGGTGTTTAAAAACACCCATTTGCCTTCTTGTGTGAGGAGTAGAGAGAGAGACTATGAGGGAGGAAGGAGGGATTTCGTCGGATTTCCCCACCGTCATCGCCACGACTAGCCCAAAGCAGAGGCCGAGCCACTGGTGAGGTGCAAACGTCCAGGAGGCTCACTGGAGAAGAGTTTGCCAGCAAACTCCAACCGGTGCGCTTCCCCTTTTGTTTTCCTCCTTCAGAATATGCCATGAAATGATAAGAAAATTGTGGAGAGCATGCCTAGGTATGATTATATGCTTGGATAATTACTTTGCATGATTATTTGGTGATTTATTGCAAATATCATGATTTTTGAGTATATGATGTTAATCCATATGGGAAATATGTTATGGATATCTTACGATGTATGTTTTCGTGTTTTGGATGATCCCTAGGACTTTCTATGAATTATAGTGGATTTTTGATGATTTCTCCAAGTTTCAGTTAGTGTGTTTTGCCGTCTAAGTTTTTTGAACTTTCTATATAAGCAAGCGAGTATTACTAGTGGTTTTCCCTAGTTGAAATCACTAGTGGATCTATCTAGTGAGTATTGCCAATGGATCTAGGTGGTAGTTTTTCCCGACGTGAATAGTAGGCAAATTTCGTCTAGTCAGTGACTTAGACCTTGTTTTCAGTAGCTATGTTTTGATATAAAATTGTGAATAAATCCTGTTAATGCATGTAAACCCATAAATAACTAAATGTTTGAGATGGTGGTTATTAAAGTACCATGACTATGTGAATAAATGTGAAATAAAGTGTGATGATAATGATTTCCTAAAAATAAATAGGGAGTGTATGATATGTGATGATGAAATAAAGAGAATTTTTTGAGAATAAAGTTTTGAAGAGGCTTTTTAAAAGAAATGCATCTATTTTAAAATAGATTGTTGAGTTTTGTAGGAACCACATAGAGGCCAATTGGCTATACCAATGAGGGATAGTGAGACCTCTGAATAGTCGGGGATGAGCCATAGGCTATGGTTGTCGAGTTTGGTCCAAGGAGTAAGCCTGATGATTGTGTGCTATTGTAGTACTATAGGGCCCAGGAAATGATAAACCCAGACTTCCCTCAGTGCAGGTGTTGGTCGGGCCTGCGGTTGGAGTCCCCAGGTACTCAGTCACCCAAGGGCATCATGAGGAAGCACTCTGTGCTTCTATCAGAGATATCTTACCTTAAGGCTGTGGTCGGGGCGGTTGAACTTCTGCATAGGGTGGTTCACCACGGTATTGTAGTGTGGATGGGATTAGAGCCTCACTAACTACTTGTGGCCAGGTTAGTTACTTGTGGCTAGGGTGATACGACTAGTTTTACTGAGACTATGAGTTTTGAGCTAGTTTCCAGTTGTGGTTTTATTGTGGCTTGAGATATGAATTAATTGTGTTTTGGTTGGACTCTAGTTGAGGATATTTGCATGCATAAAATGATTGCAAAACTGCATGGATTTCAAATGAGAAAAATAAATAGAGTTTTATAAAGGCATGATTTGTAAATGGATTTTCCAAATAGTTTTGAGACCGACTTTCGATTTATACCTCTTCTAGTGATCATGGTTTTTCATGGGTTTCTTGGTTTTGGGGCACGTACTAGGTGACATTGATGTTACTCACGCGTGTTTTATCTCTATTTTGTTTTAGGTACATAGTTGGAGGTACAGTCTAGCTCTAGTGCACTTCTTGGAGTCACTTAACTGCACACAAGTTTGGGTAGGAAAAGTTTTCCCTTTTTCAGAATTAATTATTTAATTGGATAGTTTCTGTATTGTTGTGTAACGCCTAGGCATTACATTCTCCAACTCTCCTGGAGATCTTGTAGGGTCCAATATAGTGAGGACTCAGCTTTCCCTACTTCCCAAATCTTGCTACTCTTTTTGTTGGTGATACTTTTAGGAAAACGAAGTCTCCTACCTCGAATTCGAAAGGTCTACGCTTTCGGTCAGCATAACTCTTCTGCCTGCTTTGTGCTACTGTCAGTCTCTTTCTGATTAGATCCATTTTATCAGCATACTGTTGCACAATCTCTGGGCCCATGAGCTATCTCTCACCTACCTCATTCTAGTAGGTAGGTGTCTTACATGGTCTACCATATAGTACCTCGTACGGCACCATCCTAATGCTAGAGTAATTATTGTTATTGTAGGCAAATTCAATCAATGGTAGATGATCTTCTCAGCTCCCTCTAAAGTCTAAAGTGCAGGCCCGCAACATGTCTTCCAATGTCTAGTTAGTCCTTTCCATCTACTCATCTATCTGAGAGTGAAAGGCTATGTTGAAATTCAGTATGGTGCTTGTTGTGCCGAGTGGAGAAGAAGAAATCAAATACAATCCCCAAATCCAAGCATCCAATCCTCCACAAATGAACCTCACATGAAATCCTAGATTTGGAGAGAAGAGGGAGGTGTTCTCTCTATTCAATGGGAGTCAAAAATTAGGGTTACACAAATGACAAAAAGGTTACATAATCTGTGCCTT
>JAMKQA010031691.1:0-17596 GCA_024699735.1 Posidonia australis
TGAAATTAGGGTTTTGAGTTTTAATTAGGGTTTATTTAGGAATTTTGAGTTAATTAGGGTTTATTTATGGATTTTTGGATTAATTAGGGTTTATTTATTTATTAATTGGGATTTTTGTGTTTATTCGGGTTTTTGGATTAATTAAGGTTTTGAATTTTTATTAATTAAGGTTTTTACTTATTTATTTGGATTTTTAAGTGATTTGATTTGAATTAAGCTTGAATTAGGGTTTTTGTCCTATTTAATGGATTTTAATTCCTTTTCACTTGATTAGGGTTTAAAAATTTGATTAATTAGGGTTTTATTGGATTTTAAGTTGATTTAAGTGGGTTTTAAGTAGATTAGGGTTTTTGTTGGATTTTTAAGTGGATTTTAGCTGGATTAAGTGTTTTATTGGGTAAGGTGGGCTAGTGTGGGTCTGATTGGGACCTATGTGGCTAGGATTTTGGTGGTCGCGACCAGAGCATCAACTGGAGGAGCCTACTGCCAAGTGAGTTCAAAATCGAGGTGTCTACACATAGTAATTTAGTTTTTAAGGCAAAACTAAAGTTCCTGAGGTTGATGATTCCCCATCCTCTCTGTTTTTTATCTCTACATAGAGATGCCCATTTCACTAAATGAATGCCTTTCTGGTTAGAGGAAAAAGAATTCCATAAAAATCTACTTCTAATTTTATCAATTTCCTTCTCCACTCTAGTTGGTAAGTGCAGGACAGATAGGTAATAGGTAGGGATTGCTGTGAGGACTGCATTAAGCAGAGTCAATCTACCACCCAAACTTAGGTTCTTAGCCTTCCATAGGGTGAGTTTTGTAGAAATTCTTTCTATAACTGGGATCCAGTCCCTATAAGTGGCTCTTCTGAAGTGCAAAGGTAAACCAAGGTATGTTATTGGTAGCTCAGCTGATCCACAGCCTAACATAGCACAGTAGTTATCAATGGAGCTTTGAATAACCCCTATACTAGTAAGGGAAGATTTTTGGAAATTAATTTTTAATCTAGAACAAGTTTGAAAACAACACAAAATTATTTTGATGTTTATAATATTTGCACTACTATCAGATAAAAACAAAATAGTATCATCTAAGCCCTACCAAGATACTATCATATTTGCACTACCACAGTTTTCCTAGTCATTCCATATTTTCAATAGATTAGGTGACAACACTCATTTTTCCACGTTTTAGGTTTTTGATCCCTTTGTCTATCATGTTCACGCCCACGCGCCATGTACAAAACTAACTCAACCAGAAGTCCCTTTGGGTAGCTTATTCATAGAGAAAAGACTGATTCACAAACTCTTTGTCCGTTCGAGGGAGAGGGAAAGCAAGCAAAACTAGTCTAAGATTGGAGAAGAATTAGTTCTTACAAGCAAGAAAGTTCAGATAATTGCTTATCAATACATGTCCCATGGAAACTCTTCTCTCTTTGGATGAGAGCACAGGTTTGTGTGACCATAACTCTATTGAAACTTATGAAAGAAAGGGAGGGTTTTCAAATAGGGTCAGCCTACACTCACATTTGCACATGAACAATAAAGTTGTGGGCCCCACACTACATTATTCATATGTGTGAAGGATTTGCGATCTGACCTTGATCGAAAATTTCCTTGGAAGAATAATAATAGGGTTATTAATTATTTTTTTGACAAAAGGTAATAATATATATATATATATATATACACATATAATTCTCTCAACGAGATTAAACATGAGAAAGAAGTATGAATTTCACTCCTTCTGATTAATTATACCATAGTAGTTGATTAATCGGACTATTAAATGAAGAGATGCTAAATGGACATTTTTTGTTGTTCCCCTTCGTCAGATGTTTGCCAAGTCGTCGTCATTTTTAACCATTCGAATCAGTACTGCTCCTGTTCGCAACTTCTAATGTTCCATTTGTCCAACCATCGGATTCTCATACAGACTTATGGCGGTTGATCTTGAATTGTCCAGTGAAATCTTTAACCATTGTTTTGAAATACTTGGACCAGGCAATGAATCAGGCAAATGATATATACCTACATTGGACCATTACATGGAAGAATGATGGACCATCCCATGCTGTATTCCTTATGAGCTCAACTTTGGCGTGAGGTCTTGTGCATCCATCTTATTAGATTACGAGTTGAAATTCCATTGAGCAAATGGGTCTGTGCATAAAAAAGGTAAGGAAAGAAGAGGAATCATGATGTGATGTAGGTTTTCAGTGTAGACAGTGGGTCCTAGCATGAAAGGTAAGGGAAGAGGAAAAGCATGATGAAGTGTCCGCTTTCTAGTTATAGGCATATTTTTCAATAGTGTAAAGGCCCACAAATTTTGGCTGCCTAGCCACCAGGGTCCTGAAAGGAGTAATATGCCTATATATCCACCAAGCAAGAAGAAATTCACATCAGAACTTTGCTGCAAGAAATTCCCATATTTTTCCTTCTCTGTGGCTACATCATTGAACATTTGAAGATAGCAATGCCTCTTTATCAATGTCGTCATAAATGTGTGATGGCATTCGTAACAAGGAATGTTCCAGGGTAAACCAGGATGGAGGATGCATGTACAGTGTTATGATAAAGGATGAACAGTGTGCATACGTTTTCTGAATGACATTTGATGGACATGCACATTCTAGAGTACTGTTGGAACATGTGAAGGTGAAAAAGCACATGTTTTTCGACAGGCATAAATCACCATAAGTACAGTCCAACACAAATTGTTCTAAAAATCATGATAAGCAAATGAAAGAGAGAAGGAGAGATTCACAATTTATCTAGCTTACACTGCAGAAAATCTATTTCCAGTTTCCCGACCAATCCAGAAGCACTGTTCAGACATTACATTCTATTACATCATAATTGAGAGAGAGAGAGAGAGAGGGGGGAGGGAGAGAAAGAGAGAAGCACATGTACACATGTTTTATTCACAATTAAATCATCCATCAGTCATCACCATCATCTGTACGTTACAAGAAGAGAAGTTACAGATATGAATACAGAAAAGACATCATGTAATTCTTCCCTTGTAATCAGTCACCATACATAATCCTCACCCATAAAAATTTGAGAAAATTTACACCAAGAATAGAACAACAGAAGCATGTTCTTCACAAGGTGTGAATGAACCAGAGGTGCATGATACATCACACTCAGGAACAATCCTCTTAAAAATCCTCGGAAGTATTGATTAGAAAGATAGAGAAAGAGACCGTGTCCTCATAATCCCTTACAGATTACTACTAAAAATAATTAGGACCATTGAGCGAGTAAACATAGACTTTTCCTCAACAAATTATTAGTTAAAAATAAAACAACGATACTCTAAAACATATCAGAAAAGTTACTCAGAGAAATAGAGAGAACGAGAGGTGTTCTTTGCATGTTCTGCACAAGTCATCATTAAGAAAGAAACCACCAACGACAACCCTCTAAGACCTCAGGGGAAAAAATTGAGAAAGAGAGATTGAAATTATTTAAGAGAGAGAGAGAGAAAGAGGATTTATGGACTTCACAAATTCGATCAGTCATCATACAAAGAGAGAAAAAAAAAAAAGTAGAGACAGAGAGAGATGGGTAGTGTCAATTATCACGAGAACTTGCAGCAGCAACATCAGCAGGAGGAGGAGAAGAGTCAGTACCAGAAACATTATTAGCAGCAGACAGTGTATCTGACAAAGCCTTCATGGCCTTCACCTGCAACTCCAGTGCAGCAACATAATCAGCAGTCTCCTCCAACAAATCCTCCATGGATACCTTCCTGCACCCTGGCACCAAGTGCCCCAACAACCTCAATCTATCCCTCACTTTCCTCTTCTCCCCCCTCACCCTTCCCTCCCCCTCCTCCTCCTTCTTCGGCCTCTTCTTAACCTTCACATCAAAAAAGGAAATAAAACCATGCATGTTGATTAATTCATACTTTTCTTCCAATTCTATATATATATATATATATATATATATATATATATCTTGAATTATATAATCTGGCGCATGTTTCATCAAGGTTGCTCTCATACCTTGGGCTTCACCATGACCACCTTCCTCATCCGCCACCGGCGCGAAAGAATGGCTCTACTCCACCTGCTTTGGCCTCGTGCCGTCATCGCAAGGGCGGAGTCGGCCGCGTCCTTGATCGCGCGAGGTGGCTGAGAAGGTGGTGGTGGAGAAGAAGGGTCGTTGGTGGTTCTGTTGCTGCTGTTGATGGTGAGGTTGCGGAGGGAGTCGAGAAGCTGGCGGTTGTAGATTTTGGCTTGGGCTGGGTTCCTCCATTGGATCTCTTGCTGCAGCTGGCGGTGTTGTGATATCCGGGGTGAGAGCTTCACCCTCTTCCGAGAACCCAATACAGAATTGGAGGTGGAGGTGGTGGTTGCGGTGGTGGTGGTGGTGGTGGTGACGGTGACGGAGGTGCTGTCGGGGGAATCCATTTTTGGAGGAGAATGAAGACTGCGATTTGATTAAGAAGACGCTTTGGTAACAGAAGGACTAGTATAATTTTGCTGGGGAAATTATTGTCAAGGACATGTTTGATCTTTTTCTTTCTGCAAAGTGCAATAATGCAGCTATTTTTTCCCTTCTTAAGTTTGCATAGCGGTCCTTCACTTTTTTTCTATGTGTTTTTAGCACCAGACGTTTATGATTTGAGACTTTGTTGTAGAAAAATATAATTTGAGAATTAAGCAGTAGGATTCTTTAGATATCAAGAAATTTTGGCATTGATCACTTGATTTTCTTAAGCATCATTTCCTTAGATGGAAATTTCAATTGTATGAGCTCTTTCTTTATTTTATTTGCCATTTTAATGCTAATTTTTACAAACCATGTCTGATATATTTTCATATATTCTCTTATGATGTGCTTTAATTCTAATTTTTTTTATTCCATATGTTGTTGTTTTAAAGTGATAAGTTTTTTTCAAGATAGAATTTAAAATCATGTAAGTTGGAACATGTCGATGACAACTTGGAGAAAACGTGTATAATAAATATTGTTCCCATCATACAACACGAAGTTTGATTTCTTATATACAATATAACCACCACCGACCTTTCTATAATTGTCGTAGCTTTCAATATCGCAACAAGTGGAAAAGATTTCGAAGCCATTGACATGTCCAACAAAGGAAACAAAAAGGAAATACTTAAAAATTGTGAACTATAAACACCTATACCAAGTAGCTTTCAATGTCACAACTAAGTGGAAAAGATTTTGAAACCATCCACATGTCCAACGAAAGAAACAAAAAAAGAAATACCTAAAAATTATACACTATGGACACCTATTCCAAGAAGTGCAAAACCAAGTGCCTCTTATGCAAAATCCACAAGAATAAGGGACTAAAGAAGCAAAAAAAAAAAAACCCCACTAGTTTACATGAGAGTGAGGTGGAGGGTCACATGCATGGACCATTCATGGGTGTGGATGGAGAGAGCTTTGGTGGGGAAGGTGAATCCCCACCCCCCACATTCCACTCCAATCACCCCACCATGTGGTCCTCCTTCCACACCTCTCCTTTTTGTCAATTATTATTTCACATGGTTTCCATTACTCCCTATCTTTTCTTAACTATTTATTAAACATAGGATGTGTACTTTTTGCTTAGGCCTCAGAAGCCATTTTCTAAAAAGACTTATTTAAGAATTGGATTGTTGGTAAAGAGGCACATGGGGGCTTGGGGTGGTGGCTTGGCTTCATCACTAAGGCAAGGAGACATCAGGACCCACCATTTCCTTCCTCTTCCCCTTTTGCTTTGGCTCCCTCTTCCCATGCTTGTTCCCTTTGTATGATTCTTTTCTATGTGTTCCCGTTTTGTTGCTGTTGCTTTGTTGTGATGAACCACTCCTAACTAGCTAACATTGATTGATAAGGATGGAAACGAGCAATATGAAAATGGTAGTGGGATTGCCTTATTGGGATTTGGATTATGTTAATGACAAAATCAAGATTGTTAATGTTGTGTTCGAAATTTTATAATGGGAGGTGGACTTTGTACACAAACAAAGATGTGGTGCAATGAGCTCCACAAATGCTCATGCAATTGAAGAGCTGTGGAGCAAAGGTTCAAGAGAAGAAGGCTTGGACACCTCCCTGGCAAGTGTGGCAAATGAAATTGGATGGTGGAATTGGACTGTGAAATGATGTTAGATCCCAATGGTCATTTCAAGCCTCAAAATTGCTATAACTTTATGAATAATATCTAGTTATTTCTCATATCGTTTGTAATAAAACAAATCTAGTTATTTCCAACAATTGATCTTTGTAACGTCCACACATGCATAAGTTAACAGAATCAATAACATAGACTCCATGAATGTAGGAACATTACAAATAGATAAAAGAGAATGGTTAAAGTATAATCATATTTATTATATTTCTTAAATCTATCTATTATAATTCTATTACATGACTTGAATTTGTACATAAAACTAAAACTATATTCTTTTAGTTCTCATGTATATTTAATTGAGTTACATTTTTACCATATAAGTTTAAGATAAAGCAACTCTACGATCCATGATTACCTACATTAAACAACACGATATAAGTTTATGAAAAACCTAGTATACATGTGGGATCCTAATCTATCATAATTATAGACAAACTCATGCTAAATTCTTTATTTTCACTTTCATTTCTTTTCAGTCTTTTAGTAGATCCCTTAGACCATCTATCGTTGGCATAATGTGGTCTTCCAGTTAACATACAACTCATCTTCATTCTCATTGTTATATGTTTAATTTCACACTTGATTCTTTAGTGAAGACCTTATATATCAACCTGTGTCAATCAATAAACTTCAGGTTTGAGCCTTGTGGTTTTATTGTTGTCATTAGAATCTCGAAAAGATTTAACACTGAACCTCGTCAGGCTTGTGTATCTCCTTTAGAGTTATTACTTCGAAGAATTATATGCCAAGACCGTGTTCTCTCTCTCTCATATACCTTATCTTGAGTGACACTTGTATTATTTTTCTTTTCCACTTGAATGAATTAATCTTTAATTATTTATAAATTTAAGGAATTGAATGTAAAATTTTCTTCTACTTAATAATAATAAGTGCAAGAGTTCTTATGAAAATTTCCCTAAGCTCACAAGATTACAATCCTTGGACCCATAAACTTTGAATTGATTCAATCCATAACTTTTCAAGGACCTAGATGTAGTTATAGAAACATAAGAAATGCAATTTAAGGACTCTTCTGAGAATATGCAAAGTTTAAATAAAAAATTACAAAATATCCATCATCTTCAACCAAATGCACGTGTACTGTTTTGCCCCAAATAAAGCTACAGTTCTCTTTCAAAATCAAAATAATACTAATGTATCTTCCATAACAAAAAATAATGCTATAGTACCCTTCATATGCTTATTACTATTTATAGGAATCTCAAATAACCAAATGATTCAAGAAGCTATAGTTAACAATCAAATGATTCTTCCCAGCATGCTATAATATTCATACATAGGTCACTATTCATTTATTTTTACTTCAACCAAGCAAAATAATTTACTATTCATCATCTTCACTCAAACAACGATTATATAAAGAGTAAAATCCAATGAACCCATCACTGAATCCCGACAATCCCTGCATATACCCACTACATACCTTCATCGACGATCAATTCCTCTCATCGATGAGCTCTTCCATGTTTGACAGCCTCCCACATCTAAGTCTAGTGGTGCATGCTAGGCGACAACGGAATCCCTCTTGATTGCAGTTGTAGTCCCCCCTTTCTCACTCACTCTGCGATTCTCTGCTTGATACCAAACATGGGGACTGGGCCTTCTATTTATAGCCCTCGACAAAACTAGGAACGCCTTCCCTCATAAACATCGCCATCATCAGCCACCTTCGATTCGTCTCCCAACGTATCGACTCCCGATCATTTTGCCTCCACCTCTTCAACTCCTCAACATATCCGTTCAACCCACTCCCAAAGACGAACTAGCTGCAACGTCTAGGAATTACATCCTACTCCTCTTATAAAAATTTCGTAATTAAAATTTGCCATATAAACAACTTACCAAATAAGTTAGGATACTTAATACGTATCTCACTTTCCAACTCTCAAGTAGTCTCTTCAATTCTATGATGTTGTCACTGAACTTTCACCATTGGAACAACTTTCTTACAAAGATTATTCTCTTTGAAATCTACAATCTGCATAGGCTTCTCCTCAAAAGATAAATCTACTTGAATTTTTAGCATCATACTTAATTACATGAGTTTCATTTGGTATGTATTTTGTTAACATCGATATATGGAATATAATATGTAACTTGACATATTGTGGCAGTAATGCTACTCTATCACTAATTTGTTCCACTATATCAAAAGTTCCCACATGCGTAGGACTCAACTTTCCCTTTCGTTTGAATCTCATCACACCTTTAGTTGGTGATATCGTCAGGAAAACATGATTTTCAATATCAAAATGCAACTCATGGTGCTTATCTTTTGCATAACTCTTCTATCTGCTATGAGCTGCTTCCATTCTCTTCTTCATTAAATCCACCTTATTTGAATATTGTTGAACAATCTCAGATTTGAGTAGTTTCTGCTCACCTACATCACCCAACATAATGGTAATCTACAAGGTCTCCCATACAAAGCCACATAAGTTGTCATTCCAATGCTTGAGTGATAACTATTATTGTAGGCAAACTCCACTAGTGGCAAGTGCTTATCTCAACTACCACTAATATTCAAAATATAAGTTCTATGTGTTAGGATCTTATGCTTCACTAGAGGAGGGTGAATAGTGATTCAAAGAAGTTATATGCAATTTTAAGGTTTGTTTAGCAATTTGCAAGATTTTAAGCAAAAACAAGTAAAGTGATTTGCAACTAGGAATTTTGATATTAAACTATAGCATACATAGAAGAGGATGAGAGACAATGAATATGAACATAATAATTTATAGTGGTTCGACCTCCTTAGCCTAGTCCACTCCCTGAGAAAACCCCTCGAGAATTACCTTCCAAGCCAAGATCGTACCGTACACCCTTGACGAATCATCACTAAGCTCTGCAAAAACCACAGCTCCCTTCTCACAACCAGAGAAGAACCTTTTACACTTGTATTTTACAACATTTTTTCTACAATCTCCCAAATACAATTTGGCTAAGTGGATGGATGGAAATGGAACTCTTCTTGCCTTGGGAGTATTTCTAACAAAATAGGAGTAAAATACTTGAAAACTTATGTAGCTTGAAGCTTTATATGTGTAGGAGGTATTGGTGTGTCTTTAGGTGAAGAATGGGGGTTTATTTATAAGAAAACATGGGTACAAAAATGTGTCTAACGTCTTTCTAACGGTCATTGGTTCAGTATGTCGAAATCAAATGGTCGATCAAAACCTACAACGGTCGAGTACTTCAGTAGATCAAAATACTTTTGGTATGCGGAAAACCCTTAATTCTGTATGCCGAAAAAGTTTGATGTGCCGTTCTAGATTTCTATTTTGATTTTTTTTAATCTGCATATATTTCGGTATACCGAGGAAATTCAGTATGCTGAAAATGCCCTGTTAGCCCAATAATGAAATGTTTTCAATGAATGGTGAGTTTTGAAGCTAAGGCAATTTTTCTATGGCTTTATGGAGATATTTGGAAGATAATTACAAGTTCCTAGAAGTACATAAAAATACAAAAATTACATCATAATAATTACAAAGATGATTTAATTTTCTTCTTCTTTTCTTCATTTTGAATTTTTCTTAGTGGCACATAGATCTTTTTCTTCCTCTGATAGCTTCATGTTTAACTTGATTCTTCCGGGTCCATCATTGATCTTCTTTGCTATTCTGAACTATGAAATATTCTCAAGTAACACATTAGTCTTTTGTTATCTTCAAAATCAGAATAAGGCTAATAAAGTCAACACTAAGTATGTCCTCTAAGGTTTGTATCATCCTCTCCGACTATCTATCTATCTGAGGATGAAAAGTTGTGCTATACTTTAACTTCATTCCCAAGGCTTTTTATAGATTTTTCCAAAATTTTGAAGTAAAGCAAGGGTCTTAATCTGATATAATTGAAATTAGCACTCCATGCAATCTCACGATTTCTTACATATACAACTCAGCTAAGATATCCAACTTTTGGTCCATCCAAAATGGTAGAAAATGTATTGGCTTAGTCAAGTGATCCACAATTACCCATAACGCATTATGATTTTTTCTTGGTTCTAGGCAATCTACACACAAAGTTCATGGTCACATTCTCCCATTTCTACTATAGTAGCTCTATAGATTGCAACACATTAGCTAGCCTATAATGCTCAACCATAATATGCTAACATACAAGATATTATGATATGAATTCTGCAATGTCTTTCTTCATATCCTTCCACCAAATATTCCTTTGCAGGTCTTTGAAATCTTTGTGGTGTTAGAGTGAATATTGTATGGTGATTTGTAAGTTTCTTCTAGGATTTCTTTCTTTACTTTAGAATCAACTGGTACCTATAACCTATTCTGAAATCGAATTCCTCCATCTAGTGCGACTTTAAACTCTTAGTTTCTTTTACCGATTGCCTCAAGCATCATTTATAACTCTGGTGCCTATGACTATGCGATGAGAACTTTGTCCACTAAACTTGAATCAATCTTCAAGCTAGCAAACATTGCATTCTCCTTTTTCTCCATAAAAGGTTTCCACTAAACAAAATCTTCCATTAACTTCCATTTCTAGATCATCATGTGAGCAATCAATCCTTCCTATTTCCTATTCAAGGCATCTGCCACTATATTGGCCTTACCAGGATGATATGAAATAATGAAGTCATAGTCCTTCAAAAATTCCAGCCACCTATGCTATCTCATATTTAATTCCTTCTGAGAAAATAAGTATTTCAAACTCTAATGATCCATGAATACCTTAAATTGTTTCCCATATAAGTAATGATGCTAAATCTTTAAAGCAAAAACCACTGTAGGCAATTCCAAATCATGGGTAATTCCTTTCATGTGGTTTGAGTTGTCATGATGCATAAGTTACCACCTTGTTATGTTGCATCAACACACAAGCAAGTCTTGACCCTGAAGTATCACTGTAGATAACAAAACCCTCATTATCTAATGAGAGTGTCAAAATCGATGTAGATGTTAACCTTCTTTTTAGTTCCACAAAACTATCTTCACACTTCGCATCCCATTCAAATTTTACACCTTTCCTAGTTAGCTTCATCATAAGTAATGCCAACTTTGAGAAGTTCTGAATGAATTTCCTGTAATGATCAACAAGTTCAAGAAAACTCTGAATCTCCACAATATTCTTAGGTTAAGTCCACTTCATCACTACTTCAACCTTAGTTAGATCTATAGAAATCCCATCCTTTGACACTATATGTCTAAGAAATATGACTTGGTCCAACCAAAAGTCACATTTAGAAAACTTAGCATAGAATTTGTTCCTTCTCAAGGTTTTCAACACAATCCTAAGATGATCCTTATGCTGCTTTCTATCTTGAGAAAATATCAAAATATCATCCATGAACACAATCACAAACTTGTCCAAAAAATTCTAGAACACTTTATTCATCATATCCATAAATGTTGTAGGTGCATTAGTCAACCAAAAAATCATGACCACAAACTCATAGTGTCCATAATGTAATCTAAAAGTCATCTTAGGTACATTCTCATTTTTAATTCTCAATTAATGGTATCTAGACCAAAATTCAATCTTTGAGAATACAGTAGCACCCTTCAGTTGATCGAACAAATCATCAATTTGAGGTAATGGATACCTATTCTTCACAATTACCTGATTCAGTATCCAATAATCAATACACATTCTCATCGACTCATCTTTCTTTTTGACATACAATACAAGTGCTTTGTAATGCCCCACATTTTCCACAATAATTTAAAACAATTTAAACTACGGGGAAATGAAAGTCAAATAGAAAATATCTAACTACCAAAAACCTATGTGTGCAACTATGAGACATCAGACTATATGCACTACGCTAAACCTCTGCTTGCCTATACTTGCAACCCAAAACCACAAGGAAAACGCATGAGTGGCAGAAGTCACCCAGCACGTACCTCAAGAAAATCGCGAAAAGCAAATCATAATTACTTTTCTTTTAAAATTCATTTTCCAAATCATTTTCTCAAAACCTCACAAACTAGACCCACACAGGCCAAAACCACAACCAGGGCCCTACTAGCCCAAAACCACAAGCAAAGGCCCTCAATGACCAAAACCACACACAGTGAGTCGGGAAGCCTGGTGTCAGGCAACCAAACTCTGGCCACACGTAGTCCGCCAAGGAGTGACCACGGCATTCTGCACTGCCACGGTGATGGCCACCTTATGCAGGAGTGTTCACCGTCCCGCAATTCTCTCTCTCTGGAGAACCCTCACAAAGCCAACCCCTTCGAGGGAAGGCTGTCCTGTCTCTCAGGACGCTACCAGCTACGAGGCACATGTCCCACCAGCATTGGCCACCACAGGGTTTGCTTCCTCACGGCGTCCTCCACACATGGTGCTCAAGAGGGAGTGTCATACCTTCGCACCCGACAACACCTGAGCCTCAGTGCTCACAGCGACAACAGAAGTATCATACCTCCCCGTCATGCCACAAGACACCTTAACCCATGGACCACAACCCTAGCCTCGAGACGACAGTCAAGGAGTTTTAGACTTCCAAGACCCGCGCCCCTTAGCCTCAGGTATCTCGGGCCCCAACCTCAACCGAGGAGTCGCGCTTAACCACCCGAGAAAGTCGTCACATTCCCTAGTTCCGATGACATGGTCCCACACTGTCTCGATCCACATACAGAAAACTAGGAAAACTATTTTTCAAATCTGCCAACTATCTCTTTGAAATCCACTTTCCAAAACCATTTTATATCTTTGGAAACTCTTTCAAAACCTTGGCAAAATGACACATCAGGTGTTCCGAGGAATCACCACTGACAACCCATAATCCTATCTTACAGGAACAAAACAAACCAATATGGAAAACCACTGCATTAAAATACATTTTCCAAAAATCCAGGAAAAACCCCAAAAATGCCCTAGCAGACCAATGCATATGGAGCGTGCGTCTGGCCAACGCCTCTGGCACTTTTTTCTAAACACTAATAGAGCCTAGACCAAGGGCCAGAGCCGCTACCGAACCTGTACATGTGGCCTGTGCAATCGGCCCACGCCCCTAGTTTTCTGTCAGAATTCAGACGACCTGTAGCTGGGCACCTAAAAATCGCCCGAAGTAGGAGCTCCAATCGGACCTCCCAAACAATCACCAAAAATCTCGAGTAAAACATAAGGTGTAGACCCTTGAGTCTACTGGAAAACCCAACAAACAAACTGAAATCCATTTACCATGCATCAAGATACAAAATCGCAAAGGCATAAGGGTCAAAATGACCTAAACACACCAACCGCCATAAATACCCATAAATACCATAATAAATTTCCAAAAATTCTAAAACATTAAATTTAGCCTAGATTACATGCATCCTAGGCATTCCTACCATTTTACATGATTTCTACACATTAGATTGGGGATACGTACCTGAAATGAGCTTCAACGACCCTTCGGCTGACTCTTGCGAACACCGACCACCCTGCAAGACCACGGCCACCCTACAACCTCAGGGATGCCACTCCGGAGCTTCCCAAGCTGCCGCGAGTCGCCGCACACCGTCGCACGCCACCATCTCCCGTTCTCCCACTCTCAGGCTCTCTCTCTGTCTCTCACCCGCACCCACTAGCATACAGGAAGGAGGAGTGAAGAAGAAGATGGAGAAGGAGTAGAGGGGGAAAGGGAAGGAAGGAAGGAGGCTTGGCTAGGTCTCTGGTGTGTCGGAGAAAACTCACCCCAAGCATGCGTTATATACGTGGGGGAGGAAGTCGTTGTGCACCTGCCCACCAACCCCCAGCATGCACGACCAGCAAGTCTCCGGCCACCCTCAAGCCTCGCCGTACACATCTCAACTGCTAGCTCCAAGGCACGAGCCAACGACTCCCTGCACCAAAACACTCCCACCAACCAGCCCACAATGCGGGCCCCACACGGAGCCACACCTGGGCCCACAAGCATAGTGCCAACCACATACACGAACATGTAAATAGTAGTCGGCTCACGAGGCCCAAGCCCAAAAGCACAAATCCACACAACGGGCAACGGGTGTTAATAAAAATGTAAACAGTAACACCCTTCTAGGAATAAAATTCATAAAAATGTAAATAATTACAAAATGAATTTTACGGGTGTTACATCCTAACCCCCTTAAAAGAAGATTTCGCCCTCAAAATCACTAGGTAAAAAGATACGGGTATTGGGTTAGGATGGCTTCCTCACGTTCCCACATGGCCTCCTTGGCTCCATGATGCCGCCGCCACCGCACCAAAACCAGTGGAATCACCTTGTTCTGCAACACCTGCTCCTTGTGGTCAACAATCTGGATGACATACTCCATAAAGGACAGATCTTCCTAGAATCCTTCTGGCTGAATTGGAATCACATGAGACGCGTCAACCAGGCACTTCCTCAGCATGGAGACATGGAACACGTCATGCACGGATGACATCTCTGGTGGTAGATCCAATCGATAAGAAACCTCAGTATGCGTCAATATAGTAAGGACTCAGCTTGCCACGCTTCTTGAACCGCATGACACCCTTGGTCGACGACATCTTCAAGAACACATAGTCTCCCACCAGAAATTCCAGCGGTCTCTGCCTCCTATGAGTATAGCTCTTCTGCTGACTCTGTGCAGCCAACAGCCTGCTACGAATCAAATACACCTTGTCCGCATACAGCTGCACAAGCTCAGGACCAACCAACTGACGCTCGCCCACCTTGCTTCAGTAAACCAGCGATCTACATATCCCAATGCTCGAGTGATAACTATGGTTGTAGGCGAACTCAATTAACGGTAGATGGTCCTCTCAACTCCCTTGATGGCCCTCTAAGGCACATGCTCTGAGCATATCCTCCAGTGTCTGGATTGTCCCCACTGTCTAACCATCCGACTGAGGATGAAATGTTGTACTATAGTTGAGCATGGTGCCAAAGGCCTTTTGCAGAGTTCTCCAGAACCTTGAGGTGAACCTCGTGTCTCTGTCCGACACGATGGACACCGGAACACCATGCAACCTCACCACCTAGGATACATACAACTCCGTCAGGCAGTGCATCAGAAGCTTCACCTGAATGGCCAGGAAATGAGCAGACTTGGTCAGCCGATCCACAATCACCCACACGGTGTCATTCTTCCTTTGAGTCCGCAGCAAACCAGTCACAAAGTCCATCGAGATGTGCTCCCACTTCCACACAGGAATATCCAACGGCTGCAAGGTCCCTCCAGGTCTCTAGTGCTCTGCCTTGACCAGCTGGCAGGTGGTACACCTCGCCACATGGTCAACAACATCTCTCTTCATTCAGCAACCTCTGCCTGGCCTCCTCATGCTAGGGCACATACAGACGCATATCGTACCTCAGCTCTCTATATGCCCAAACAGAGAAATGAGGCTCTCCACCAGCCTCCAGCTTCTCAAACATAGCCTGAACAAATGGATCCAGCTACTGACAGGCAACAATAAACTCTAATAGCTGAGGGTGAACAGACAGGTTGGTCACCCAGGCACCAATCGTTCCCCGAGCTTGCCGCCTCGGCCTGTAGCTCACTAGATCCTCCAGCATGGTCCACTCCTTGACCATCAGGCACGCCATCATGTGCGTACGCCGACTCAAGGCATCTGCGACCACGTTGGCCTTGCTGAGATGGTAGGACAGGTTGAAACCATAGTCCTTTAGATACTCCACCCCACGACGCTGCCTCAGGTTGAGGTCCCTCTGCGTGAAAATATACTTCAAGCTCTGATAATCATTGAAGACTTCAAACTGCTCCCCATAAAGGTAGTGTCGCCAAAGCTTGAGAGCAAACACTACGGCAGCCATCTCCAAATCGTGGGTCGGGTATTTCTTCTTATGATCCTTCAGCTGGCGCGAAGCATACGCGATAACATTGCCATGCTGTAACCATGCCCACGACAGCCTCGAGCGTTGGCGTGAAAGGCCAAATGCGCGAGGATCGGTAAAGTCACGGTAAAAATAAAATAAAAATGCAGGAGTCGCCACCTAGTCTATTAAAATGGAAGACGAGGAAAACCATATGAAACATTCAAATCATGTAAATAAGCCAAATGGAAAAGAAGGTCTTAAACCAGAAAATGGGTAAGGATCCCTGTTACGCACGAGGAAGGTGTTAGGCACCCTCGTGCTCCCGATAAATCGGTCTTTTTATAGGTTTCTCATTTGCTTATATGAAATGTCGGCTTTTCAGCCTTTACCGTATGCCCGGGGGCGATATGCCATGCCATACTAGGTGAGAAGTGTCTTATGTTAAAAATAAGGGTGCAGGAAGTGCAGGGGAGTGTCCTAGTGCTCAGAAATATCGCTCATATATCGGGTCAACTGTCGATGCAAAGATATTGCATAAATAAGATCAAGGATCTAAGTATTTTGAGCGATTTTTCAACCTTGCTTTACTACATGCAATGTATGATCTAACATGTATAGAAATGGCTAAAAACAAAAAAGGGTCTTCCTGGATATATCAAGGAAGAAAGCCAGAGAAAACTGAAAGCAAATCGAAGCAAGAAATCTTGCTAAAAACCACGTGAAAATCTGTTGTGTATTACTGAAAACAGGCTGATGCTCCTGTTAGGTGCACTAGACTGGTGCTCCAGTCTGGTGCGCCACCTATGTGCTCCTGTGTGGGCCCAAAAGATGTGCCAAGGATAATACCAGAAAGCCATGCAGTGTAATGTCATATAAATGCATTCCAGAAAGTTATGCAAGGTAAAGTCTTTGTAAAAATGGAAAATATCCTTTAAAAATGAAAGAAACACAAGTGTGAGAAGATTTATGGATCTTGCGCTCAAGGGCTAAAAGCCTCACACAAGGCCACCTCTTACTCATGCTGAATGAAAACAACCAAGTTCAGCCATGTTACTGGATCATGGGCTGATGTATAGATTCTCCACAAAGGAGTAAATGACAATCAGCCTACCAGATTTTAAAACATGGACTGAATATCCAAAGGGTAAAATAACTGGAAAAGCAACATCATTTGTGGTTGAAATCATGCAGGCACAATCATAAAATACCAAAGAATCATCACTGAAAGAATTAGATTCAAAATCATTTGGGAAAACATGCAGATGAGGATGCAGAAGAGGGTGATTTTGCTTCTCTGACCAGTCTAGTGCACCAGCATGGTGCGCTAGAGTGGTGCTCTGGTTTAGTGCGTGTAGACACCCCGATTTTGAGGTGACCCAGGAATGAGTGTCCCTATGTTGCTTTGGATGTGATCAACCCTTAAATCGAGCCCCAAACCCATTAGCCAGAGCTCAAATCAGACATCTGTAAGCAGGGCTGGCGCACCAACTTGGCGCACCAAGCTGGCGCACCAAGGTGGTGCACTAAACAAGCGCCTAGCCGTTTCCAGACCGTGGCTGTTGACCTTCCACCTTCCGGGCTGTTACTCTTGCAAACGAATGTGCCAACGAATATTCGAGGCTTTTCATTTGCAAGACCCCTTTGTAACCCTCCATGAGACCACTATAAAAGGACCCCTAGAGC
>JAMKQA010031692.1:0-21316 GCA_024699735.1 Posidonia australis
CACTGTCCTCCACCACTGATCCGCAGCACCCTTGAACTGGAAAGCTGCGACCCGGACCCACTTCTCTGCTGGACACTCAATACCCTCAAGGGTCTTCTCCACCTCCAGGAACCAAGCCTCACACTCCTCTGGTGTGCCGCGCCCATCAAAAATCGGCGCACCAAGCTGGTGGAACTGCTTAAGCCACGAGTCTCCTCTCGTCTCATCCTTGCCGCTGCTTCCAAACGACTGAGCGAAACCCTGCATCATCTCGCCAAACTCACGCCTCATCCCCTTCCATGCACTACCCTCTTCCCTCTCGGAGTCGGGTACAGGGGCCTTGCCACGACTGCGGCCTCGGCGAGACATCTTCCTGCCAGCACCATAAAACACAACAAACCTAAAAATTCAGGTGCACGACCCTCTAACGTACAGTCCTAAGGAGCCACTAGACCAAACATCACCATGCCGGTGCTCTAGGTGTAACCTTAGCTCTGATACCACTCTGTAACGCCCCGCTCTCTGGCACGCTACCAAAACACAGTATCACAAGCACAATTACACGAAATTACAGAGCAAATAGAACTGTAACCAAGGCTCACCTTTAGGATCTCAATGTGCGGCTAGAAACTCCAATTCCTGCACCGGAACCTGGCTACACGCGGTCTTCACCTGAAAACCAAACAGCATGCGTGAGTGACATCTAAGTCACCCAGTACGTGCCCCCAAAACACCCAACTACACACAAGGCTCGGCAAAACCAAAAGAAAACATGTTCCATAACACTTGCAAAACTTAGTTTTCTCCTTTGAAAATCATTCTCTTTTATTAAATAAATACTTGGGAATTCAATCCCAAAACCAAATCCTTTCTTTCACAAACATTTGGAAATTCGTTCCAAAACCACTTTTTCTTTCAAAAATTCCTTTCAAACCCCTTTTGGAAATCATTTTCCTTCTCCAAAACAATTCCATTTTCAAAATTGGGGATTCTTCCCAAAACACACATTCTAACCAGATCCAGCCTAAAACACAAGGCCCCACTGGGCTCAAAACCAAACCACAAACACTGGCTGGCAATTGGTTAAAACATCAACATTACTCTTCAGGATTCTAGGATCATTTCACAAGTCCAATCCTGACCACCATACACATACATTTCACTTACTTAATCATTTCCACTTTCATTACTGTTGTTACCTTGATCAGTGGTAACCTGGCACACAAGCAGAAGGTGAGGACATCCTTCCCCAACCTCCCTGCACTGCCGCAATGAGATTCCCCGTGCGGGATGTCATTGCCCCGGCCAACAAGCCTCACATTTTCCTGTTCCTCACAGGAGCACGGAGATACGTCTCTGAAGACGCCCCAGTCGGTGACCCAAACAACTTGGTCCAATGACCTAGGCTCAGCTTACACCGCTACGAGATCGGTGACCCGAACAACTAGGTACAACTACCCAGGCTCAGCCTACACTAGCGGTGACCCGAACAACTAGGCTCAAAGGCCCAGGCTCAGCCTACACCGTCTCCAACTCGTAAACCACAATCTCTTTCCATAACACATTATTAGTGTTCCAAGACTCTATCCAGTTTTCAAAACCATTTTCCATTTCATTCATTCTGTTGCAGGACTCTGTTCCTTGCAACACCTGACCCTCCACTGGGGTCACAACACCGGCCATTACAGCCACAACAACCCATCATTTGGGTCTCAAGCCCAAAAACCACACAAAACCATCTTTTAAATCATTTATAGGGTCAAAAACCAAAAACCTGGCCCAAATCCATTATTTGGGGTACCACATGCCTCCATGTCATTACACGGGACAAAACATCAATCACATAGACCTATCATACCAAATCATCCATTTAAAATCATTAAAGGATTTAAATAAAACAGGGCAAAAATTGGCATACTGTTTTCCCAAGTGGTATGCCGTTTTCCCCTGATTCGGCATACCGAAGAATCGAACCCCCCAAACAAGAACCATAAAATCTCATAAAAACATAGGGTGTAGACCCTCAATTCTACTACAAAATCCCTCAAACGATTCACAAATCCATTAAGCATGCTGCTCTAATGAAAATCATCAAGGCATAGAGCTCAAAAACAAACACTGTAGCATGCTTCTCATTTATCCACAAAAACCGCACAAAAAGCCCATAATTCAGCATGATATCATCTTAAACATGCTAATTAACACATTCTCAATCACATAATAATTTCCTACGATTTTTCATGCATTTACCACAATTTTCATGCATTTAAAACCTACTGCTAAGCCAAAGACAGAATGGAAGGAGGAGAAGGTCGCGTACCTCCAATGGCACCCCGGTGACCTTCCCTACCTCCGGCGAACCTCCATGCGCCCCGGCGAAGCTCTCCAGCCGGCGGAGCACACGGACAGCCGCCACCTCCCTCCACGATTGCGCGCGCGTCACTCTTGCTCTCCCCCTTTCCTCTTGCGTCACACCTCATCTCTGGCCACTCGCCTCCGCCCTTCTTATCCCTACCTCCCCCCGCATCCTGCCAGCCACCCATCGCGTTGGAGGTGACGATGAGGCACGGGTCGTTGGGTGGTGGTGGCACGGGCTGGTGAAGGGTGATGGAGAAGAAGACGGATGTGGTGAGCTCGTGAGTGAGAGAAGGAAAGGAAAAGAAAGAAAAGAGAAAAGAACGGGCACGAAAATTGAGGCGATTGTGCATCTCCAAACTGGACTCCCCAAGGGTCCCAAAACACAGGCAAATGCACAGAAAGCCAACCACAATCACACACAGCCAAGAAACAACAGATTATCCATTAATAAACCATTAAACACAATATAGCAAATAATTACATGGTTTATATCAAAAATGGATAATTAGGCCCTGATGTTACAGTTATCCCTTCTCGCGACGACTCGCGGCAGCGTTTCTTTGACAGTTGGCACTCGACAACTACGAAGGCAGGTCCAAAGGAGTGTGGTGATGTTGGTGGAGTGCTCAGGAGGGTAATGCAGGGAGTGGGTGTTGTGTTGGAATGGTTGGATACGAGGGGTGTAGATTTTGGCTAGGAATGGAGGTGGTTGGACGAAGGTGCATGGCCAACGGCTATGTGGGATGCTTCAGTAGGAGCATAGGCTCTACTGAAAGAGTTGGACATTCTCTGGTGCAATGCAATGGTGCAAGGCCGAGAGGGGATGTAGGGTGTACTGGATGGCCAAAAAATGGTGGTGGATGACTAGAAATGGTAGAGGATGGCCAGAAATGTGGTGAATGTGGTCAAGGACGACTAATGCATAGAGTTGGGAGTCCTGAGAATCCAACGAGCCAAGAGGAGTCATCATTAGACGTGGGTGTTGGTTTTCTAGAGGGAAGGAAGGGAGGCTGGTCGCTGATTCAAAAGTGGATTAAGGTGAGTGGTTAGGATTAAATCAAGTGGGGATTTGATAGGGAATAGGATTAGGTAGAGAGGCTTAATGGTCCAGGAAGTCTAGGGAACACACCTAAATCCACGCCATCCAATGAGAAAAGGTAGAGTTGTAGTATAGACACTTCAATTTTCCAGTCACTTGTCAGCGGACCCCTCTAGAAGGATGCTCTGGATGCGACAGACTAAACCCAACCTAAGCCAAACCTCACACAAACCAAACCTAAAACCTTAGCTTAACCCAAGTCCACTTAGGCCCACACAAGCCCCTTTAGGCACACACAATTCCCGTCTGACCCAATTCAGGCCAATCAAAGCAAAAAACCTTCAATCAAAATCCAAATTAAAACAAAACTAACTTAAATCATTAAAACTCAAATTAATCAAGCTAAAACATTTAACCCAAACCAAAATCAAGTAAAATCCATTTAAACCATTAAGAACTCAAGGTAATTAAGTAAAAACTCTAATCAAAACCTAAATAAAGTAAAAACCAATTAAAATCAAAATCTGAATTAAATCCTTAATTAAATCAAGTCCAAAACCAATCAATCAAAATTTGAATTAATCCTCAATTAATCAAATCCAAAACCTAAATTAACCAAACCCAAAGCCTTAATCAATTAAAACCCACTAAACCCAAATCTAATCCATTTAAAACTAAATTAAGCCACTTAATTAAATCTAAGCCAGCAAGTAAAAGTCTTAATTAAATCAACTTAAAATAATAAAACCCAAATAAATCAATCTAAAACCCCAAATTAAAATCACAAATCATCAAAAACCTAATCCTAAATTAAATCACCAAAGCAAAACCCTAAAATTAAACCTAAACTCTTTTAAACCCCTTAAAACTTTAAGGCCCATTTAATTCCACCTCCACAGCCCATTTAACGCCCACAAACCACACCCATAGCCTCACCACTACATCAAAACTCCTACCTCAACCAAAAAACTTAGGAAATGGGCAAAATAATTTAGCCCACCATCCCACTATAAACCTGTCACTCCTCTCCTCTATGCCCGACGACCTAGTTGTCAATAGCCACCGAGATTGCCTGCATTGGTTCCTCCATCAGCAAAAATCCTTGCACAATCTCCGACCAAGCCTAAACAGCCCCTCCTGCCTATGTGTCGCATCCAACACTCCTCGTTCACTGGAAAAGTTGATCAATGGCACTGGGGGATGCTATCGTCATATAAAGCAAACCACGGCCGACTGCAAGGGAGGGACTTTGGAAACCAAAAAAACCACATCCAAGAATCCTAATCGACAGCCAGCCTCTTCGAGCAATCCACCACAACCCAGAGTGACCGCACCTCCGTCACCAGAGCATCTGCATCTAGGGAGGGCCGTCGTCGAGTCTTGCCGAAAAGCCTCCCCCAACGGCAACGTCGAGAGGGACGACTCGATCTTCATCTAGGTAACTCTCCTCCGTTTAATCTCGAATAAGCCCCAGTAGTCTTATTTAGCATCGTAGATCTTGTTTACTGGTATTTTTGGTCCGGGCTCCCTCTTGTTTTCATCCCCTGCTGCGTCAGCCCTTATTCTCCAATGGTGGGTGCAACCCGCTAGTGAGTCCGAGGCCCATGGCCTCTTGGTTGGGACGAGACTCTGGCGCCTCTCCCCATCTCCCTCTTCCTCTACCCTGAGCCTCCATCGCTTAGGAGAGGATTCCCTGGCCAGCTGTGACAAGGAGTATGCCGCCGTCGCCCCTTCAACCACCTACCTCCACTGCAGAACCCACCAAGTGGCTAGAACCATCGAGACGTCCCCAACCTTCGCCAACACCTCCAGAGTGCCCACCATGTCGCCTCGATGCTTCCCTGGTCGCCGCCACGCCATCTCAACAGCAACACCACTACCTGCGACCTTCGCTATTGTCTTCTCTAGTGTCGACAACCCCTCACTGGAGTGCGAGGTGGGGGGAGCACCCTAGCCCTCTCCGGCCTTGCCCAACACCTCAGGGATACTCGCCACACCTCCCTCTAGCATTTCCTGCCGTCGCCTATCGTCCTTTGATGCTACACCACCGTCGGTTCCTCGCCGGAGCTCACGCTGGAGTGGAAGCACCAGTGATCCACCGGTGATCTTCGAATGCCCTCTGTTTAGGGGTAGGTCCTCAATTTTTCATATTTGTTACACTTAGGTCCTTAGGTTTTGTCACATCTAGGTCCCTAGGTTTACTTTCGTCACATTTAGGACCCTAAGTTTTCGTGGCATATAGGTCCTTAGGTTTTCCTTGCATCTAGGTCCCTAGGATCACCAATCTGGCGCACCTAAATGGCACACCTAAGTGGCGCACTGAATTGGAGTACCAGACAGGCACACCATCCAGGCGCATCTCTCTGACGCACTAGACAGTCGCACCTGCCTATTTCAGTGTGCAAACAGTATATAGGTCCTTAGGTTTATTTTCATCACCAATAAGTCCTTGAGTTTTCGTTGCATATAGGTCCTTAGGTTTTCCTTGCATCTGGGTCCTTGATGCCACTATTTCGTTACATTCAGGTCCCTGTGTTTCTGTTTTTCATATAATTTGGCCCCTAAATCCTACTTTCCTGGCATCTAGGTCCATAGGATCACTGTTGCTTGCATTTCAGTCCCTAGTGTTTTGCCTTCATCACTGTTGAGTCCCTGAGTTCACTGTTTTCTTTGCACTTAGGTCCCTAGACCTTTTTTATTGCCTTTCAGTCCCTTACTTTATGACGTTGTTGCATGTGAGCTCTAGTTTTGTGTCTTGTGATTTTCTCGTGCTTTTTGCATCCCAGACCCTATAGTTTTAATTTTTGTGCATGGGTTACTCAGTTTACATTTTAGGTCTCGAATTTCCATGTGTTTACCGTATTTTTGCACTTTAACCCTTATATTTGTTTTCCTTGTGCATGATAGGTCATTTTGTACCTTAGCCCTTGCATTTGTCCACTTTATCACATCCTATGGATATTTTACATTTAGAAAACTACATTAGCCAGCTTTATCACAGTATCTGGTCATTTTGTGCTTATGAACCTAGCTTAACCCGTCATCCAGTATCATGCATGTCCACATGTTTTTACCTCGCATTTGCACATTTTCCAAGGTTTTCGGTTTCCCGATCGCATACATTAGAGCAATGATGATTACTGCCTGTTGTTTCTTATGGACCAGATCTGGTTCAAAACACAGGCAGCGCTTTTCGCTTTTGAACATACTACGAGCATGTTTTAGTTTTTCCTTGCATCTCGATTCTATTTTCGCACACGTTTTTCAAAATTACATGATATAAGCATCATTGCATCTAGGCGTACATTAAATGGCAATCGAGCCTATATAGCCACACAAGCAAGTAAGAAGCTTAGAAAGACCGACTCGTCGGGCGAGTGGGAGTGCCTAATACCGTCTCCATGCATAACAGGAGTCCTTACCCTTTCTCTGGCCTGCAATGACCATTGTGTCTCACTCCTTGGCACGAAATCATATTTTCGAACTTCACTTGGTTTTCTGGCATCCTTTTGCATTCGATTTTCCTCGTTTTTCCAATCAAAAGACCAGGTGACGACTCTGATTTTGTCTTATCTTGCGTCTTCGCCTTCTGGCTTAGCTATGGCCTTCTCCTTTGATGCCCTCTGCCAGAATTCTTGGGCAGGCATGGTCACAGTTGGTCCACTTAATGAAAAGACCAATCAAGTCTCAGTGGTTTAATCCTTGATCTTTCCACACATCCGACCTGTGCATCCCACCTGCGCTATTGGGCCACGATAGTTGGATGTCTGGGCCTGAGAAGGATTTGCTAGGCTTGACCTATGGCTATCACTTGATTACTGGAGCATCAAGGGCTTGGGCCTGGTAGTTGGGATATGTTTATGATGGATTAATGGTTTTGGACTGAGTTTAGGGTGTTAGGGTTGGTTTTGAAGTGTGAAATGGGTTTTGGTGTGGGAAAGTGCCTCATTACCATTGGAGCGTGCTCTTCTAAATCTACTGCAAGTAGCTGCCAAAGTGAGGTGTCTACACTCACTGCAATAGGAACTTATCCCAACTCAAAAGGATGTTGGTGAAACTCATCATGACTCGCTGCTACGGTAGTCTTGTAGATCTAGATGTAAGACCACTAAAACTCAAGTAGACTACCTATCAACCGTGAAGTTCACGCCAAAGATCTTACAATCTAGAGTTTAGGGTCACAAGAGTCACTGCTTCCAATGAAACAACCACACCAATGGTAAGGACTACTTGGGAGTCAAACTCAATTGGATCTCCAATCCAAAGTAACTCTTGACAAGAGTGTTCAAACCCACACGAGTTGTTTCTCCTTCCTAGCTAATTTGCTTACGGTACCACTATCTTGAAGATGCTCCTACCAAACCCCCAAGAATACTTTACCTGGGCTAGGAAACAACTTATCGGCGGCAATACATGGGATCACACCCAACAGCTCGACTAGCAGCGCCAATGACGAGATAGGGAGCCAACCCCACCAACTCACCTCATCTTTGCTACAAACAAACCTAAAACCCAAAAGAAAACAAAGGAGAAGAAGATCTCCACAAATCAAACAACATCATGCTATTTGACTCACAAGCAAATAGGAAAAACAACTGGGTATCCCCAATAGACACCCCAAAGAAAAACACTAGAGAAATAAATCCCAACCGCTCAAACAACACCAAGCCATTTGAGCCATAACCAATGAAATCCAAACTGGGTATCCAAACAAGATATCCCCAAACAGCATATAGCAAGCAACACACTAGACTATGCCATTCCACGGCCAAGTCCCAAATAAAATGTGTGACACAACCGCACGACACTAATGCACGACTCCATATGCACCACCTCTCAGATAATTCTGCCTTTAAACAGAGTATCTGGAAGAACAACACAAACCTAGAGACTCACCAAAGTCACCCAGAAGCAACAATACACATTTGAAGACCCACCGACTCACCCAGAAGCAACTATAGGAGAATGGAATTCCAAACATTCTCCACACCAAGCACAAAAACAACCAACAGCAAACAAAAGCAAGCAACAACAACAACAAACATGGAAGCCACATAAGAAGTAGTCCCACTACACCATGCCCTCCACAATAACACACCAAACAACCTAACACTGAATGGTGGCAAAAATAACATGTCCTCTGGTTGACTAACGTGAAGTGCCTAACCCCCTTAAAGGAACAAGACACCCCCTCCTCAAAATCCATCTAGCATCACCAGTAAAACTTTCACTACCTTCCCATAATCATAGCACACCAGTCAAACCAGCACACATAGCAGACATGCACCACTCCAGGAGACAACACGACTTATCTGGCCTCACAAACAGCAAAGTCTTCCATCTTGCATGCCAGTACTAAGTCTCGCTTAGAAACAACTACCACTACTACCATGGACAACACGATGCTCAATCCACACCAAACTAGTGGACAGCACCAACACTACACTCCATGGATTGGAAGGACTCAAGCGAACCACTCCAGACGAGCGAACGCAGCTTCACACTCTATCGCCAAGCAAGAAAATCAATAAAAATAATTAAATCAAGGTATAAGAATGCATAATATGCAATCAATGGAGTCACCTGACCAAACATCCTTAGGTTAGTGCTCCTAATGAACATAAACTCTGATACCAACTGTAACGACCCCCAAGTTGCTACCTCTCAAACCTAGCTACATTTTTTTATTTTTATTATTCTTTTATCAATTACAATTACACTAAGCTACGATTACATATAATTCATAAAGCATAAACAACAAAAATAAAACTAAAATTATAAACTTAACAGAATTCCTGATGTGTGGTAGTATGACTCCTCCTATATGCACTAACTAAAAATCAACTCCTATCTCTATACCTATGAAAAACACCAAAAGCACACATGAGTGACCACTCAAAATAATCACCTAGTACACACCCCACCTAAACAACTCGGCAAACAGTGTCGAGGAAGTAGGTGTAATTACACCCCACACAAACAAGCACAGGCATCCCTCTTGGATGCTGCAACACCCAACCAAAGTAATCTACTATTGCCCGACAAGCAGTAAAACCTCAAAATCATGCCTTCAAAACATTTCTTTTCTTTTCTTTGTAAAAGCCACATGCATGCTCTTTCGAAATCCTTTATGTACGCTCGAGATGGCCACTCATGCCAAATCAAATCCAAAATCTCGCTACAACACACAACATGATCCCACACATACTCGATGTAGATTAGACAACCAATGGTGTCTAAATACTCTTTATAGCATCCAGATCACCCACCACAGCCACACAAAAACACAAAAGGCAAATACAGAGCTTCTGTTCCAAACCACAATGCCAACGGATGCAACACCAATGCCACATAGGCACAACACTACGGTCTCCTCTAAATCGGAGCTTGATTTCTTGAACCAAGGCTCAACAAAAACCATAAGTCAAACAATGTGTCATGCTGTCCGGCGCTAAGCAGTCAACACTGGTCACAAGTCGTCCACCGAGGAATTACCACGGTGTCTGCATTACCATAGACAACCACCCTATAAAGGAGTTTGCCCATCCCATAGTCCCGTCACTTGTAGGACCCTCAAAAACTAACTCCACTTGAAAAAGTTGCTCATCTCACTTGGGCAAGCTGTCCTCTCTTAGGACAAACCACAGGGTATGCCTCAGTGTCAGTGGCACTACCCCTTGGACCAAAACTCGGCAACCACTACCTATGACACATCCGCAACTACTCAAAGGTCTCACTACTCCTTGTTGGTATGGCCGGTCGATCTAAATGTGGTTCCTATAAATCTTAGAAATTTCTTTTAAAACATATGCATCTTTTTTTAAAACCTTTTTCAAAATCACATTACCATCAAAATCCACTTTTAAGTATTTCCTACTCAATTTAGGAATTTGTTATCACAGGAAACATATCATATTCAATTCTCATGCATTTATAAGTTCTTAATAATATTTTATTCTCAGGAAAACTACTGAAACAGGTAGTCTGCATTCACTGAAAACAACAAATTGCCCTGGCCAATCGCGCTGAACACTCGTGCAGCATCTCCGCACCAAGAGGTTTTGTGACCTAGTCGCGTCACAAACCCACACTGGTAGTACTCGCCTACCAGTCGCGTTAATAGTTTTACAGATAAAACTTAGAAATAGAGGCCTGAACCGAAACCCATTTTCAGCCGAAAAATTACATAAAATCCATGAAAATACAGGAAAACACATGGGAATCACTTCTAATCATCATGATCAAGCATATACACATATTTATGCATTCGTAGACAAGAATCTCTTAATCAAACACCATAATTCATTGTAACCCTTCAAATCCAAATATTGCCATGGATTCTCCATATTCATGCAATTTATTAGAATTTCCTCAGTGAATCAATCCTAGGCATGCTTTCTTACATATTTCATCAATTTAAGCATAAATTTCAGAGAAGAACGAGGGGGAGCATACTATTTTGGAGGTTCACCGATGGTTCTCTCCCCCCAACGAGCTCTCCGGTGAGCTACCCTCCACCTCCAGTGCTACTCCTTTTCCAGTGGTGGCCTTTTCTAGTGGCAGCTTGCACTGACAGCAACTCACTTCCGATGGTGGTGGATCTCTGACAGACTCCCTCTCCCTCTCATTTCTCTGCTCTCTCTCTCTCTCTCTCTCTCTCATTCTATGCTTTTTAAGTGCCACGAGCCACCTCGATCATCCAGGAATCTTGGAGGCTCTACAGGCAAGGCAGGCAGCGGTGTAGACCCTAGAGGGGTGGTGGAATCGATGGGTCTTGCGGGCACAGGTGTCAAGCGGTGTTTCACTGTAGCTACTATTTTTAGGGCATCGCGTCGGTGACCTCGCTGCTCATCTGCACCATGAAAGCCTGCCACTATACGATGCCTCCTATATCCACCTATTCTATTCGCCTACTGGGTTCTCCTGAGCTAGTTTGAACAGAGATGAGAAGAAATCACAAGCCAATTTGGGAAAAGTGAGCTTGCATTCATCACAAACACTAATAACATCAAGTCCAACTTATCCAGATTTCATAACAAAGCCTCAGTTACAAGTTTCATCAAATTTTGGATTTCTGGATACATTCTATAGTCAATCCTAGATGTTACAGTTAATCATTAACCCTAAAGTCCATCAAACCTGTAAAGGGGAAGACTTAGCATTTCTAAGTCATATAGTCATTTAATCTACCCACATTCAAGGGGTTTCTTGCTAATTCATTTTAGGCAATCCCTACAATCATTTTAATGATTATCCTAATCATGTATGCCGTCATTATTGCCCACAAGATATATATATATATAGCAAGCTTTCAAGCTCTCTTCTAGTTCCTAAGTGACTTCCTTCATTCTATGATTTCTCCATAATACCTTAACCAATTTGATAGTTTTGTTCTGAAGCTCTTGGGTCTTACGATCAAGGATTTGCACCGGTTCTTCCTTATAGGTGAAATTATCTCTCATCTCAATGGGAAGACTTTCAAACACATGGGAAGGATCATGAATATACTTTCGCAACATAGATAAATGAAACACATCATGAATCTTTGTAGATCTAGAGGAAAAGCAAGACAGTATGCTACAACTCCAACATGCTCTAAAATCTCAAATGGTTCAATGTACCTTGGATTCAACTTCTCACATTTCCCAAAATGAATTACATCCTTCCATGGGGATATCTTCAAGAAGACCCTACTACCAACTTGAAATTCAAGTTCTCGACGTCAGCGATTTGCATAATTTTTCTGTCTAGTTTGGGTAGTCCTCAACTGATCTCTAGCCAAGTAGACTTTATCAGTAGTCATTTGTACCAACTCAACTCCCAACAACTTTCTATCTCCAACCTCTTCCCAACATAGAGGTGTCCTATACTTCCTACCATATGGTGCTTCAAAAGGAGCCATTCCAATGCTTGATTGAAAACTATTGTTGTAAGCAAACTCTACTAGTGACAAATGTTCATCCCAGCTCCCTCAAAAATCTAATATACAAGCTCTAAGCATGTCGTCAAGCATTTGAATTGTTCTTTCTGATTGCCCATCAATTTGAGGGTGGAAAGCTATGTTGAACTTCAACTTAGTTTTCAATGCCTTCTACAGACTTATCCAAAATCTTAAAGTGAACCTTGGATTCCTATCAAACACAATAAAGGCTAGAGCTTCATGCAACTGCACAATCTGGTTCACATAAATTATTGTCAATTTCTGCAAAGAAAGGGTTTTCTTAATTGGCAAGAAATGAGCTATCTTAGTTAGCCTATCTATAATCACCCATATGGTATCATGACTCTTTAGAATACGAGGCAAAGTAATTACAAAGTCTATAGTAATATGTTCCCATTTTCATTCAGGAACAGGAAGGGATTGAAGAGTCCCTGCAGGACTTTGGTGCTCAGACTTGACTTGTTGGCATACTAAATACCGAGACACATATTCAGCTATCTCCCTCTTCATACCTTGCCACCAACAATTTTCCTTTAATGTACGATACATTTTTGTGTTCCCTAGATACATGGCATAAGGGGAGTTGTGAGCTTCCTCTAATATTTCTTTCTTTAATTCTTCCACATCAGGTGCACATAACCTTTGGCCCATCATTAGAGTCTCATCATCTTGTATTCTAAAGTTTGTGTTGGTTCTTGATTTCACTTCTTTAGCAAGATGCATCATCTTAGCATCTTCCTTCTAGGCTTCATGAACTCAATTTAACAAGGTAGGCCTAATATGGAGATTTGCCATCAAAGCTCCAACTACATCGACTTCCAACTCTACATTCATTGACCTCATTCCGAAAAGCATAGGAAGTTTGTAGCCGTGTATGTATGCAAGGGTGCTACTTATGTTTTTGCTAAGTGCATCTGCAACTACATTGCCTTTTCCTGGATGATACTCAATAGTGCAATAATAGTCCTTGATTAATTCTAGCTATCTTCATTGCCTCAAGTTTAACTCCTTTTGGGTCACTAAGTACCTCAAGCTTTTGTGATTTGTGAAAATCTAACAAGTCTCTCCATATAAGTAATGTCTCCAAATTTTTAGTGCAAAAACCATAGCAACTAATTCCAAGTCATGCGTTGGATAATTTTCCTCATGTTTCTTAAATTGATGGGAGGCATAAGCAATTACCTTACCATGCAACATGAGAACGCTACCAAGTCCTTCAAAAGAAGCATCACTATACACAGCAAATCACTTACTACTAATGGGAAGAGTGAGGATAGGTGTCGACGTCAATCGGGATTTGAGCTCTCGAAAATTATTCTCACAAGATTTATCCCAAATAAATTTCACCTCCTTTCAAGTCAAGCGAGTTAGAGGTGTTGTAGACACTCTGATTTTGAGGCTACTTGTCGACAAACTCTTTCAAAAGAACTTGCTCTAAACGTGATAGATCTAACCACTTTTCCCCTAACCTACCTAGCACCCCAAACCAGCTCCACACCATTAACCAATCCTTAAACACAAGCTCAATGCTCATTGGTGGCCCATGCAATTAAATACAGGCTTAGCAATATAGTAGGCGCAACTTCTAGGCACAATTAATAGGCACAACTACCTAGAGCACGGTGCTCTATTTCAAATAATTCAGAAGGACTGATCTGTTTATTTACCTTATAGACATCAGTTTTTCTTACTTTTCATTGGCCACCAATTACCTAGCATTCACTCAGATATGGATGGACCATCAATCCCTCATCCTAGATTTAAATTCCCATCCAACCTCTTTAATTGAATTGCACTTAAAGTCATTACTCATGCATGACTCACGTAGACATTATGGAGGTGGTTGAGACTCTTGGGTTCCAAGACCCTTAAGTTCTAAGGCTCTTCAATTCCAAGCCTTTTAAACTCCTAACACATCAGCCCTTGGATGGCTCTGGCATTTGGCATACACAGCACCCCTTTGCATTGGCAAGACACAACATCCAAACCTGAGAGAAGAAAGCACCCATTCCTTCATCCAACACAGCCTCTGACTGAACTAGAGAGCACCCCACGTAGCCCAACATCCTCACCAATTCCTAGCCTCACCTGCATCCAACTATCGTGTCCAACACCCAAAAAGAGCCACCATAAGCCACCGTCGGGAGGCAAATTTCAATCTTCAACTCAAGTAAGCAAATTATCCTCCCATGATATAACTATGCTATCTATTACCTTGAATGGCTTGATACCTATATGTTGATTGGGTTTCTATTCCAATTTTCATCAGTTTCATATCTCTGTTGCACAACCAATGATGGGTTCCCGTTGTCTGAGTGAGGTCGCTAGCCGTTAAGCTCAAGACGGAATCCATCCATACACTTGCACTTGTCCTTTACCACCTTCTTGACACTCTAGTGAGCTTATGACCGAAGAATCGCTTCATTCTAGCCAACTGTCAATACGATGGTAAATGGGTTTGACATAGGGATAGGCCGGCGGCACGAGTTACATACCTTTCTCTATATTGCACAGCATGGCTCCTACACCTTCCTCTCTTCCCTCCTCCTCCATCCCATGATGCCTCAAATGTGGTTTCCGACGTTTGCAGCACGTCCTATGGCTATGAAAGTCAAGAGTCACCGATGGCATACCAAGGAGGTGGGGAGAAGAGGCCAAGCACCATGGGTTCGATCCAAACGCATGGGAATGCTCACCAGCATCTTAGCATGCTTCTCCGGTATAGCCTTGCATGTTTAAATCGTTCAAATTTTGCAGAGATTACGATGAAGTTAACTAGGCGCAATCTATAGGCACACTATGCTCTGCTCCAAAGCACAGACAGCGAGGTTGAGCCTTATATTGCATGATTTTTTCAATTAGTTTTATGTATTGTGTTCCAGATTTGTTTTCCTACACGTTTTACTCATTACTTAGCATGGCATCAAGCATCTGATTTTAGGCGTAGAGTAGGGGGCAAGCACACATGTATTAGCCATACAAGTGGGTGAGCTAGCTAAGAAAGACTGACTCGTCGAACATATGAGGGTGTCTAACACCTTCCTTATGTGTAACAGAGGTCCTTACCATTTTCTTTAGTATGCAATGACCTATATGTCGCATCCTTTTAGCATGAATCATAGTATAACTGCATCGTTTTATCGTATTTTCATTTACATTCGGTTTTCCTCGTTTTTCGATTTCAAATAAATTAAGTAGCGACTGCATTGTTTTCTTATCTTTGTCGTTAAACTTTTGCCTTAGTTTTCGTCATGACTTTATCGATCTCGTGCGTCCAACCTTTCACGCCTCGCACGAGTAATCATTTCTCGCGCTCATGTAGGTCGGGTGGGCTTTGGGAGAAAAACAAAAGGAAGAAGGAGAAGAGGAAAGGGGAAAGCAGAATGGGTGTTACTCGTGTAGGTCGGGTAAGGAAAAAGATAAAATGGCCATTTTTCATCTCCCCCTCCAAAGAAAATTCATTTTGGGAAACCTCCAATCATTCCTTCATTTTTATTTTTTTTTGCAAGTGTATTATACAAGGACCCAAAAAAACTTTTCTAGCCAACAGGATAGTAGCTTGAACTCAAACGATTAACATATTTTTACATGTTTCTTGCTGACCAGAGTAATTTGCTATAATAGTTTGTTGAATATATCTGAAAAGGAGACTTGCACAGCCCACTTTCCTAGCTATACATAAATAAATAGCCTGGATTTAAGCTCTCTTTATTTTATGGAACAAGACAAATTTTCAATTACACAAGTATGAATCATTTATTATTCAAAGCAAAAAGAAATTTCACAGACTTTTAGAGAAAGTCAAATGTACAAATTCAATATCCATTTGGTGTGGACAATGAACGTAAAGTGCGAATATTGGGTCTGGAACCATTTTCTGACTCCCTATAAACATTTGTTCGTTTGCTCCATTTTAGTGTTTGTTCTTCAAAACTTCCGACTACAGCAGAATGTGTTTCTTCGCATAATAAATTTGTGAAGTGGTTGTAATACGCTTCACTGTCCAAATTATTAAGTATTTTTACTTTGTTTCCACCTCTCCTTCGCAAAACGGTCTGCCCAGAGCGACTCGTATCACCAACCAAGACAGCAATAGACTTCACAAATGTTGATGTCTGAAGAATAGGATCATTGGCCAAGAACACTGCACCAAGGATTTCACCCAAGAACATCTCCTGAAGGTAAACAGTAAAAAAAAGGATGGTAATTATGTAGCCAAAATTTAAATATTGAGTATTATAAGAATGTGAATGATAAATATGAGACCTTTAAATTGAATGAAAAACATTAGAGTATATAATTAATGAATAACACTACCATATGATAGTAGTTTCGGTTCTTTCGTTGTAAAGAATACATTGTTGATAGCAGATTACGAGTAAACATGGCTTCCGGTGTCCCATGAGTTGATTGAAACTTTCCCAGCATGAGGGGAAAAGATGCCACTGTCCGCTGGATACCGAGAGGAATGAGTGTGACACGAAGCTTTGATTTTAGAACTGTATCAGCAGCAATCGGGTCAAGGAAGAAGTTAAACTCGGAGTATTTGTTCGAAGGAACAGTGAAAACATTTCCAATATCACTGCGATCCTTTGTTACATGACCACCAACAGTATATACCTCCTGCAAATGCAAACAGTATATATATATATATATAAACTTGAAACCTGACAATGCTTGTCTGGCATAAATGCATTAAAAAAATGTAATTAGATGTCATTCGTAAAGCTGAAAGTAACTTGGACCTTTTTTGGTCCATTTGAAATGGCAAGTAAGATTATTACTATGGAACAATATCCCTAAACTATATGTTGAAAAGGTGGCGAGGAATCTCTCTTTGATCTGAAAATTGTGATGACCTTGGCAGCATTATTGTGTTGTAGTCTTGAGACAGATCAAAGCAGTATCTCGTAATTAAATTGTTGAAATTTATAGAGAGAAAAAAGGAAGCTAGCTTATGGAAATCATCAAGATAGGCACTACTATGATAATGGCTTAAGATGATACACGGACATTACAAGTTTACTTTCATCAATTCCCAATGGAAAACGAGAGAATCACTGACCTGAATCAATGAGGTAGCATTCTTATCTGTGAGAATAATGTTTGCTAAGTTAGTCAGGGGGCCGTTTGTCAATACGGTGATCTTCTGACCACCCTTGGAGTGAAGATCACTTGTGATGCTGCGCCAAACTTCCAATGCCAAAGGCTGCCTACGTGAGGGGTGACTTGTGTTTCTGGGAGCACCATATGCCACAGAATTCTCAGCACTGTACCTGTTAAAGTAAGTCGAATCAATCAAATGAGCATCCGTTTTTCCTATACGATTTAATATTTTGATGGACCTTGATCTCTGATAAGGGGGTTGGATGGTACAAAATTACACATTCATTGTAGAGTTATATATCCTCTCTTTCAATTTGTATTTACTCTTATGTACTTCATGGAAATTATATGCATTTCAAATATAGCATTTGTACACTCTTTGTAGTTTATTTTTACTCAAATTCACCAGTAGATCCATGTAGGATGTCAGAGTGCTGCAGGTTCTCATTCTGTTTGAGCACTAAAATTGATATCAGTGTCACAGTATTTTAAAATGAGGTTGATCGTATTTCTAACCTAGAAGTACCTGTCTACACTGAAATTGGTCTATTTCACCTAGAAAGTTTAAAGAACCATTTATATGTTATGTCTTATTTTTATTTTTATTTTTTTTTGGGGGTTAAAATAATGTGAATAACTGAAACAGTTTCGCAGGCTGACCATTTACCAAACAAACATGGAAACATGCTGATAACGTCGCACTCTCGTCAAGAAGATTGCACGGAACAGAACTTACCGAAGATCATCAGAGAGAAGGGTGATTGAATCTGAACTAATATATAATAAATTTAATGACTAAAGCATGCAAAGCATATGCTACCTTCTAGGGCTTCGTGGCAGATTACGTGCAAGCCCAAAAAGTGTATCAGAATCAAGAAATCCACCACTCCCATGTGGAATTGCTTTGACGTACTTGCAGCCAAAAGATGGACTTCCCACTGGTGTTGCACTTCCTAAGCCAACAGGAATGTCATCACGACCCATCATATGCAAAACATCATACACAACATCTATAGTTGCAGCATTTGCCCAACCAGTCCCACTTACTAATATTCCCTGTTAAGATTAAAATAATAATAATAATAATAATTAGGAATTGTTAGGACTATAAACATTATTGAAAAAGAAATATCAAGTGTAAAATCTCCATGCAATGCCTAGAACTGGATGTAGATTTCCCAGTATACCACAATCAATATGTTCTATAACAAGGACAAGATAGCTGTTTAATTAAGATTATCAATAAGTCCTGTAACAAAATCAAGCATGAAAAGGACCCAACTTTGCAATTTGTTAAGTTCGCTATCTTAGGAATAGTTCTTTTTTTTTTTTTTTTTGAAGATTATTTCATTTATCTTAGGATTAGTTGTTAGCAGCAACTAAAGAAAAACACACAAAGTCAAACCAGGTAAGGTACGTGATGCTTCAGGTCAGTTATCTCCTTCATTTACTTTCAACGGGTATATAAATGCATGGGCCATTACTTATTTATACATATATCTTTTTAGTAAATACAGTTATAAAGGATGTTATTCCAAGAAAAAGATAACTACGTAGAATTATCATAGTTTATTAAGTTCTCTAACACTATAAAGCATAAAAAAAATGTAACTGGAACCTATAATCTACAAATAACCATGCATTATTTACTTTTAATTCAATAGAGCATAAACTTAACTAACTCAAGCCTGCAATCGATACATCGACCTCAAGTTCTCTTCTTGGCAACAAATTAAAATTTGATTCGATTCAGCTGCTAAACATGTGATTCTTACCTTGAGGTCAATATTTTCCACTGGCACTTTTAGTAAATATATAAGGGTGATAAAATCTCCAGCACTCATATCCGTATCGAAGACCAAAGGCTTCCCCAGAGTCCTGTTTGAAAAATCCGGTTTGTACAGCGTTGGTTTATAAAATGGAAACTGTGCAGCAAAATTAAATAACCCAGAATGCCGAGGGTTGTTCAAGACCTGCAAACGGACACAACATTCAGCTGCAGTCGATAGAAACCATGCAATATGCAGAACAAATAACTGGTAGTAGTGACCCCTACAAATGCCGAAGTGGAAATCAATGCATGGAAGGGCATACAGCTTCCAACAAACACAACGTACGGAGTTCGTTTGAGAAAAGATGTGAAACATATATATTTTGGCATTAGAATCTGATCTCTATGGTTAGTTATACTCCAGTATTTGGATCTTGAAGAAAAGAAACTCTGTGAATTCTTCACAGAGTCCAACTCGGAAACAACTTACATCCAAAAAGTCTGCAAAAAATTGTCGGTTGAGTGGACTGCTTGTATTCTGGTTGGGCTTCGCTTTTTGAGCAACGAGTACTTGCACTGCATCAGGACCACTTATCTCCTTAGTGTAGCCATCCTGTTGCAGAAATTGAAATACTCAGTAAGTTGTAGGTTTTTCTTTTCTTTTCTTTTCTTTGCTGGAAACCAGATATGAAAGCAGGCATACTAGCTTAGCAGCTAAGAAAAAATCATTCATGAAAACGAAACAAAAATTTCACAAGACCAACCACTTTATATCGTAACAAATTAAGCGCAAGAATAATGGTCAGTGAAGTAAATCACGAATGGTATCCAATCCCTTTTAAACTAGCCCACTACCTGGCACCTCCCTGTCTCAGTTCCATTGTTCACAATGCAGAATGGATCTTGTATTCCCATCTGAACATGGCCGCTGTGAACTCCACCTTTCTCTAGATTGAACTTTGGGATTCTACGGCCGTCGAAGAATGGGTTTGAACCGTCGGATACACCATATGGTTCATTGGAAGTAACAACTGTTATATTCAGGTACGTCATCTCAGCGAATTCGTTTTGGCCGTCGGGTGGGAATCCATTGCGTATGATGGAGGCAGCTACTCCGGACATAAAGGAGTCCCACATGAAATAGCTCTGCACAGCAGGTTTAGAAACAAATTAGTGTTGATGATATCTATCACAGCCATATATATATATATATATATATATGTAAGAAGGAAAAAGAAAACTTACAGTGTAGAATTGGTCGTCGAACCAAGTGTCGTGAATTATTTTTAAAGATTGAAGGCAGTATTGAGCTTCGTATGTGTGCTGCCTCCGCTCAAATTCTTTGAGGAACTTTCTGGTTATAGGAATGGTATTAGTGGCATCCAAAGGAACAAGGGTGATTGGAATGCCGGAATGGAGGACCTGTACCAGCAAAAGCATCACAGACTATTATCAAACAATGAACATATATAACTTCTCAGATAGCAGTTTTATATATAGCACAATTTCGTGCCAGCAATTTTTTTTCTTCTTCTTTGTCCCTATGACCATTCTTTCCTTTCCCCAGTTAATCCCTTAAGTGTCAATTCTAGCATGCAGTGTGTCCACCACATACCAATAAATGCAGTTAATAATCATCAAGTTTCGACAATCCAACCAGATTTGTTTATGAAAGCAAAATGCAAGTGATATTTTTCCGAAAAAGAAAAAAAAAACACAAAGGAATTCAAGAGCCAAGACTTCTATCTAATTCACATGAGCTTGAGGGTGACAGGGTTGTTGCATGTATTTCATTGCTAATTAATCAAGTACCTGATAAGCAGCAAATGGATCACAAAACATGTTGAACTCTGCATATGGATTACCAACGTATCCTGAAAACAGATTGCCACGGTCACCACATTGTGTAGGGACACATGAAGAACCAGCATCTTTGGGGCAGCAACCTGTTGGATTACTCGATCTCACACCACCACCCATGATAAAGATATGCTCTATGTTCTTTGTTAAATGTGGATTGCTCATTAGGAAAATGGCCAAATTTGTTTGGGCACCAGTGATAAATACAGTGGTTGGGCCTGCAGATATTGTATCTATAAGTACTTGTTGTGCGGTTGGCTGT
>JAMKQA010031693.1:0-26255 GCA_024699735.1 Posidonia australis
GAATTTTGTGAGCTAAATGTGATTATTAATTTTGGATTTAGGGTTTTATTTAATTGATTTGAAATTAGGGTTTTGAGTTTTAATTAGGGTTTATTTAGGGATTTTTGGATTAATTAGGGTTTATGGATTTATTAATTAGGATTTTTAAGTTTATTTAGGGTTTTTGGATTATTTAGGGTTTTGAATTTTTATTAATTAGGATTTTTGTGTTTATTTAGGGTTTTTGGATTAATTAGGGTTTTGGATTTTTATTAACTAGGATTTTAAGTGTATTTTAACTTTAGTTAGGGTTTTTATTATTTATTTGGATTTTTAAGTGTTTTAATTTGAATTAAGCTTGAATTAGGGTTTTTGTCTTATTTAATGGATTTTAAATTGATTTAATTTCTTTTCACTTGATTAGGGTTTAGAATTTGATTAATTAGGGTTTTTATTGGATTTTTAAGTTGATTTAATTGGGTTTTAAATGGATTAGGGTTTTTATTTGTTTAATTAGGGTTTTATTGGATTTTGAAGTGGATTTAGGGTTTTATTGGATTTTAGGTGGATTTTAATTAGATTAAGTGTGTCTTAGGGTTTTATTTGTTGGATTTCAAGTTTAATTGGGTCAGATGGGCTAGTGTGGGCCTGACTGGACTTGTGTGAGCTAGGGTTTTGGTGGTTGCGACCAGAGCATCATCCGGAGGAGCCTGCTGCCAAATGATATCAAAATTGGGGTGTCTACACATGCCAATTTGGAAAACAAACTAAATCTTCTTTCAAAATAAAAGATATGGTTTCTACTACCAAACCATTCAAACTAATTCTCATGGATTTGTTTGAGCCTAGTAGAACATTAAGTCTAGGGTGTAAATGATATGTTCTCGTAATTATTGATGATTTTTCGTGCTTTACTTGGGTTATTTTCTTAGCAAATAAAAATGATGTTTTCTTTGAATTTCAAAAGTTTTGCAAAAAAGTTCAAAATGAAAAAGGGCTAAATATGATTAAAATAAGAAGTGATGGGGGGGGAATTTGAAAATGACGAACTTGAAATTTTTTGTGAAATAAATGATTTTGAACATAGTTTTTCTTCTCCAAGAACCCCTTAAAAAAATGGAGTTGTTGAAAGAAAAAATAGAACACTCCAAGAAATAGCTAGGACCATGCTTTTGTGAAAGAAAATTGCTAAAGCATTTTAGGCCGAAGCTGTAAATACCTCTTGTTACATTTTGAACCAAGTTTTGATTCAACCAATTTTAAATGAAACTCCATTTGAACTTTGGTTTTGCAAGACCCCTAGAATTTCTTACTTTAAAGTTTTTAGATGCAAGTACTTTATTTTAAACACTAAGGATAATTTGGACAAATTTGATCCCAAATCAGATAAAGGAATATTCCTTAGATATTCTTCTAGGAGCAAGACTTATAGAGTATACAATAAAAGGAAACTAATAATGGAAGAATCAATGCATGTAAATTTTGAAGAAAACAATGAAACTAAAATAATTAATATAGATGATGAACAAGAAATAAATGAAAATACATTGGATAACCTAAATAAGGAAGAAGAACTTAAGGATGAACAACCTAGTCATAAGGATTGGCAATATGTATCTGGACATCTCAAGGAACTCATCATCGGTGAAGTATCCAAAGGAATCCAAACACGATCTCATCTTGATCACAGTTGCGCAACTTATGCCTTTGTATTGTCTATTAAACCAAAAAATGTAAATGATGCTTGTAGTGATGAATTTTGGATTAATGTCATGCATGAGGAATTAAATCAATTTGAAAGAAACAATGTATGGGAATTAGTTCCAAAACCATAAAATCACCAAATAATTGGAACTAAATGGGTATTTAGAAATAAATTAGATGAATTAGGAAGCATAGTTAGAAATAAGACTAGATTAGTAGCACAAGGATACAATCAGGAGGAAGGAATAGACTTTGATGAAACATATGCTCCTATTGCTAGATTAGAATCAATTAAGATGCTTTTAGCTTATGCTAGTCATGTAGGTTTTTAAGTTATTTCAAATGGATGTCAAGACTGCATTCTTAAATGGATTTGTAGAAGAAGACGTCTATGTTAAGCAACCTCTGGGATTTGAAAATGAGACCTATCTAGATCATGTTTATAAGTTGAATAAGGCACTTTATGGATTAAAACAAGCACCAACGGCTTGGTATGGAAGATTAAGAAAATACTTATTTGATAATAATTTTACAATTGGTGCAATAGACATGACCTTATTCACAAGGCAAGTTGAAAAGGATCTATTAATAATCCAGATCTATGTAGATGAAATTATTTTTGGATCTACAAATGAGAAATTATGTAATGATGTTTCAACGATCATGCAGAAAGAATTTGAGATGAGTATGATGGGGGAATTATCATTCTTTCTAGGGCTTCAAATAAAACAAACTAAAGAAGGAATATTTATAAATCAAGAAAAATATACTAATGAATTATTAAAGAAATTTGGGATGGAGAATAACAAAATAGCTAAAACCCTTATGAGTACATTCACAAGATTAGAAAAAGATGAATCTAGACAAAAAGTGGACCAAAAATTGTATAGGAGAATGATAGGATCCTTGTTGTACTTAACTACTAGTTGGCCAGACATTATGTTTAGTGTATGTCTATGTGCCAGATTCCAAGCCTCTCCTATGGAATCACATTTAATCGCGGTTAAGAGAATACTAAGATATCTACAAGGATCTATAGGATATGGGTTATTCTACCCTAGCAAGACTAGCTTGGACCTAGTAGGGTATAGCGATGTTGATTATGTTGGGTGTAAGACTGATAGGAAGAGTACCAGTGGATCATGTCAATTTTTGGGACATTCATTGGTCTCTTGATTTAGTAAGAAACAAAATAATGTGGCACTTTCAACAACAGAGGCTGAGTACATTGCAACTAGATGTTGTTGTGCACAAATTCTTTCGATGAAACAAATATTAAACGATTTTGGTTTAAACTTATCAATAACTTCAATATATTGTGATAGTACAAGTTCCATCAATCTATCTAAAAATCCTGTACATCATTCACGAACTAAACATATTGAAATTAGGCATCATTTCCTAAGAGATAATGTTCTTAAAAATAATATAAAATTAGGATTTATTCCAACTAAAGAACAAGTTGCAGATATATTTACAAAACCCCTAGATGAACAACAATTCACTAAGATTAGAAGAGATTTAGGTATTTGTACACTATTAGATATAATATAAATCATTGTGAAAATAATAATTTCGGTACACCAAAATGTTCAGTATGCTGAATTTCACTATATCGGTCTACCGATTATTATTGGAACACTGAATTTCTCTAAGATTTGTTTAATGATCTTCCGATTATATCTCGGATGACCAAAAATTCCTATTTCAGTACATCGAAAAATTTCGGTCTACAGATATTCCTGTCAGATTTGTCAGAAACCTGTTTTTCAGTATGCTGTTTATCATCGGTCTACCGAATCTCCTGTGCCAATCATTTTAAATGTCCTATTTCAGCATACCGATTGTATTTTGGTATACCGATTTCCACGTGTCAAACCCTATAACCCTAGATTTTTACTTTTCACTTTCACTTCTCCCATATTCACCCCCTCTGACGGCCCTTGGAAACTACTCCCCAACCCCTCTAGCTAGCGATCGAGCCTTCCTCTCTCTTTTCCTCCACTCTCCTTCAAATCTCAAGTGCATTTCTACCATCTCTATAGCCATGGCTCCAAGGAAACAAATGGCCTCCCGACCAAAGCTCAAGCAAGCCGAGATTCATGACTCTCCGCCTCCCTCCGGTGATCACTCCTTCCGATTTGCAAATGAAGAGGCTCAACGGGCACACCAAGAGAGATTTTCAAATAGAGAAGTCCTCATAGGGAGAAGGGTAATTTTTTCGGAACTTGGATCCATTGAGTCCCTTTTTTCTTTTCAAATGCTTGTTCCATTTCTAGGATCATAGGTGATAGATTTTATTATCCCTAACCGATTTCTGAGTTTTATGCCAATATGACTATTTCTTATGACCTTATACAATCCTATTTAGTTGGCATAGATATATCCTTTGATGATGTACTCATAGGTCAGTTACTCAGGATTTCTTCATCTAGGGTAGACATCACACTCTCAATCTATGAACTTAATTGGTCCTATTCCGATATTAACAAAGCCATTTCCCTAAACCCTAGGAGCACATTCAAACCAAATAAATCAACTAACTTACCAAACAATCTAGGATCATTGCATATATCATAGCAACCAATATTGTCCAAAAGAAAGGACATTTTTATGAATTAAGTGAACTCACTTGTAAAGTAGTATATGCAATTACAAAGAAAATACAAGTCAATTGGGCTAGAGTTATCATTCATTGCATGACCCATGTTAAAACCAAGTTATTTTTTGGCTCTATCCTCACCTATTTCTTTGAGCACTTTGATGTTCCTTTTGAAAATGAATCTAGGATGGTTGTCAAAACTAAACCCTTAGGAACCTCAGTCATAGAAAAAATGGAATAAGCAATTGATAGGTCAAAGGCGACAAAAAGTTCCCATCCCTCATCTTTTAGTGCTCCTCAAGTTGAGAAAGACTCCGAAAGTTATGAAGAAGAAGAGGACTTGATTGCCAAGAAGGTTGACATGCTACAATAATAAATTAATGAATAAAAAATTTGTCAACAACAATAGCATGAGGAAAATTGAGCGCAAATGGAACTCATCTTATCACGACTTGAAGAAACAACAAAAATCACTCAGTCCACGTTAGAAGCCTATCAGAAGCAACTTGTGGAGTACCATGTTGATATGTAGGAGTACATTCATAGAGACTCACCTCCTGAGTGATTGCGAGGACTTTCTTTGTTTTTGTTCGTTGTAGTTCTGTGATATGTATCAATATTGATACATAATCTATTCTGGACATCTTAATGACTAATCCTACTTGGTCTTGCTTTATTGCATTTGATATTACTTGTTGGATTTTTGTTTGATTCTTGAGTATTTGTGTTAGGGGGAGTTGATTCCTTTTGATTATGACAAAAGGGGGAGACAATACATAATAATCCATGATAAAATCCGTGTTAAAAAATCCATGCTAAAACCATGTTGAAAAACCTATGCTAAAAAGGCATATCATGATGAAAAGGCATATTATACAAGGCAATGAAAAGACATACTATTCATAATTACATAATTACCTATCTCACATATGTATTAAGGCATATTATCTAGAAATAAATTTTTATGCAAACAATTAGATTTTATCCATGCATATTGATAGGGGGAGCATTTGAATATGTTTTGTTATCATCAAAAAAGGGAAGATTGTTGGAGTAAAAGAGTAACTTATGATGATTTTGATGATAACAAAAGTAATCCATTATAATCTAACGAAATAGTTTGAGAATTATTGTTGTATCAAAAAGCACAGGTGAATTATCACAGTGGCGGGAATAATGGAAGCAAAAAGAGGTTTTATGAAAATTATTGTACTAAAGTGTAAAGTTTTATTGTACTTATTATTGATTCAAAAAGGGTGTAAATACTGAAAAATAACGGTATACTGTACGAGGAAAAGTAATTTGAGAACTTCTGTAATTGTAAGATGAAAATCGGTACTCTGAAAAAATTCGGCATACCGAATCAAGAAAAATCAGTATATGACATGGCACACCAAAATACAAAAGGCAAAGGATGGAAGCAGAGATCAAAATGGCACACTGGATATTTTCGGCATTTCAAATCAGAAGATTTTGGTATACCGAAGTTATTTCGGCATACCGAATTGCTCGTAAAAAGCACTATTGCAAAGAAAAATGGCTCTTCGAAACATGATCGGTTTTCTGAAGTAACTAGCTGTTACTAGCCGTTGTACTAGCCAGTAGACACAATATTTTCCCTCTTTAAACTTATAAAAAGGCCTCCTAATCACCCTTTAAGATCATCAAGCACTACTAATCCCTTTCCCCTCATATTACTGCCCTTGCTTAAAGTTCCATTCACATTCTTAGCAAAATTTCTCCCATGTCCACTGATTCAAAGAGCTTATCAAGAGATTTGCACTTGCGGGAAAGATTCAAGTTTGTGTGATCAAGCAATCATTGTAATTCTTTGGTTGGGAGAAGGTTTTACTGTTTACGGGTGTATGCAAGGATTTGCCTATCAAGTAAGTGTTTACTTTAAGTAGTTAAAGGGAATTCTCGAGGGTGTCTTATGGAGTGGACTAGGTTGGGGTTTGGTCGAACCACTATAAAATTCTCTGTGTTTTTTCATTGCCTCTCATCCCCTTCTTTGCATGAATTAGCTTACTTTTCAAATTATTGTCTTGTTTGCTTGAGATTGAAATATAAATATTTAATTTGTAAAATATCTTGTTATTCACTATTCACCCCCTCTAGTGAAGCCTAAGGATCCAACATTTTCTTCGCTTACAAACTAATCTTTTCATCTTTTGACCATAGTGTTCCGTGTGCGAGTTCCTAGGCCAGAGCTGAAGAGATTCTTTTAGTGACCTTAGTCTTGAGGCATTGTTCTCGACTATCTTTCCTTGAGATATCCATCACTTCTGACGATAGCTCCTCGTAGGTGTTGTTCTCCAGTTTGTAATCACAGCCCCATCCTTACTCGCTCACGATCTATTATGGCCCAGCGAGCTTCTAAGGACTTTGTACCTACTGCTTTGGAGAGGGTCTCTCTTTCAGCCCCTCCTTCCTCTCTCATCTTGACATCTGTTGCTTCATCTGTTCTCCATGACAGCTACTTTCAGGCACATGGAGTTCCTTGCCCTCCATTTTCGGGACACTGCAAACCTTGATTGGTCTAGAGCCTACGACTGAGGTGGTTATTGTGACCACCACAAGGACATCTGATTTGATAATGCCTAGTCCTTTGGTTAGTTCAACTCCCTTTGACACACAGTTGGCTGCGATCACTTCCTCTGTAGCAACCCTACCCGCTAGACCTTTGAACTTCCAACCCCCTTTGACATCCCTTCCGCTTGCTCTTTTGACCCTCGGTATCGCTACAAATGGCGTTGCTACCATGCAGTCTCAGCAGCTCCTGGCCCTTGCACAGAGCTGTAGAACATAGCCTTCTCTTTGGATCCTACTTTGACTACCTCTATCTATCCCATTCTTGAAGTTCCACATCAGCTGGCTCAAGCTTTCCATGCTGCACTTGTCACACCACCATTGCAGCCGTCTCCATAGCTCCTCGTTGCAACGACGACGGGCACCACTTCTCTGCCATTAGCATCGTCACCACTCTATGCACAGCATGTTCCTCAATCTGCTGGTGGCCAACCTTTTGGGCTGGTAGGAGCATAGCAACCCGCAAATCCGGCTATACCGGTGCAGTAGTTGCTACTCCCACACACAACAACACATCCAGCACTGCATATTACCGCTCTTGTACCTTTGCATCAAATTCAGGCTCTAGCATACATGCCACCACTTACCACACACATGCACGGGTACACTGGTCATCAAGCCACGACACCAGATGGCGAGATGATAAATCTGGAGGAGCACGTGGGTGCTATAAACACAACATACATTGGACCTGCCCCAACTACATAGTAAACATCAGCAGCAACCCTAGATGCTTTACTCACTAGGTTGAGCAATTTGGAAAGAGCACTACGATTAGTGTAGGGCGGGGATCGCCAGTATTATACCTTCTGGGACCTTTGTTACTTTCCAGAGGTTGTACTCCCTTCAAATTTTCATATCCAGGATCATGGCAGCCTCGACGACCCAAAAGGGATTACACCCCTTTGGTTGAGCCACTGAGTGTCGTATTTCCTAAGGTTGCGTCACTCTTGAAGCTTCTAGAAGTTCGCTCGCCACCGATTCCCCTTCCACAATAGTTTAAAGTGGATTTATACTACAGTTACCACAGACTCACGGGGCACTCTACAGATACTGTTTCACACTCTGGAGTGTCATTCAAGATTTGATTGACTAGAATGTCATTCTCATCAACACATAGGAGATAGAGCTTGCGCCAGCTGCACCGACACCACATTCTTCTACATCTGCACATAGCAGTATAGTCAATCGGCCCCTGCCTAAGCACACTCCTGGAACTTCGGGAGTTCATCTTGTTTCTTCTATTGAGTATTCACTGTCACAGTTTGACCCTTCCCTTCTCATTCATGATATCTCAGAGCCTTTTCCCTATCAGCTTTATCAATCCTTTGTTGAAGTTTCTAGTTCTACAGTTAATATGATTCAGTTGACTGCCAGACCGAGGCGCACAACCACTAAGCCTACTATGCAATCCACTTCATTATCCGTCAATTTGCTAGCCAATCCAAAACCTAACATGATCCATGAAACACCAATACCCACTTCATCAAATACACCAGCCCTAGTTCCAGTGGATTTGAAGGCCCGTACACCTATGGTCATTAACCTGACACAAGATACTCACTACATGCCTTACAGTTACGCCACAGAAATGTGCACTGAGGTGATGTGGTCAGAACAGGTATACAAGGCCTCAATTTCGACTAGCAAGCCCATTGCCTCATCATCCCAATCAGAGAGCCAGATCCTTAATCCTATTCCCGAAGAGGTAGTTCCAAGAGCCAATCCCGCCACTACCAAAAAGGACCCACTTGTAGTAGACATCATAGCCCAGTTAAAGAAAGTTAAAGTTGATATTTTCATTTGGGACCTAATCTATACATCAATTGAACATCGGGAGGCCTTCCTTCGAGTTTTCCAAGTCGCTCATGTTTCCCCAACTATACAACCTTAACCTTGGAAAACGTGGTAGGAATGGTAGCTACGGCATAGGTGATTTCTTTCTCCAGTTTAGAGAGCCCCCTGGCAGGGACTAATCACAATCAACCCTTGTTCATCATGGTGCAATTCCAAAATTTTCGCATTCCTCTTACTCTAGTGGATAATGGTGCCAGCTTAAATGTTTGCCCCTTGCGAACTGCAAGTTAGATCGGATTCAAGTCCGAGGATATTACCCCAGCTGTAAAAGGAACGATGGCATTTGACAACATGCACCATGATGCTTTAGGGATTCTAGTTATTCCTCTGATTATTGGTCCTGCCCGTTTCGAGGTAGAATTTTATGTTGTTGACCTTGAATCGTCCTTCAATCTCTTGCTTGGGCACCCTTGGCTCCACAAGTTTCAAGTCATCCCCTCGACTCTTCACAGAATGATTAAGTTCTACTGGAACAACGACATTGTTGTTGTAATGGCAGAAAATCATGAAAAGGAGAAAGTCGAGGTGGTCTCTTCATTGGCTCCTCAAACTGTCCAGTTTGATCCTAAGCCTTCTGATGTGCTCTACCGAGTTGACTACTTCGAGCTCGTCAATTTCATTCCAATCCTCGAGCATGCCAGTCATGTGGCTGCTTTTGGAAAACCTTTTGTGATGGTCGAGAACCCTTGCCAAAGGTGGGGATACGAGAAAGGCGCACCCCTCAGGGGCAAAGGCCAAGGAATCGTCGAACTAATCGCCGTAGAGAAAAGACAAGATTTTGAAGGATTGGGATGCAAATGGAAGCCGCAGGATGGGTTCTCAAGGAATCGTAAGTTCCAGAAACTCTTTATTCCATAGGATTTAGCTAACTTTGTCAGTGCGGGATTTCTAGATCCCAATCAGAATATTGTTGCTGCAGAATCTGAACGGAGTGAGCCTACCAACTGGTCAGAATGGATATGTGTTGAGGACTACTATTTTGAGGATAAGGTTGTGGATTGCATAACAGGTCCAATATTGCTTCTTCCACTAAGGGCAGCAAAGCTTCCGTTGTTGTCTTTAGAGTCGGTTACAGTTATAGTTTCAGCAAAGATAGTTTCCACCGCAGTTTCACCAGTAAATCAGTTAGAATCGCAGTCAAATCAACCGAAATCATCGCCCGAGGTGTGAGAGATCACCAGTGCATACTATGTGGATTTCGCCTCTAATGATGAAGTGGGTGATGCAGTGGTGGCACAAGTTGACAGTATGCTCAATGATTTGGAAATACTGTTCCAAGAGCAGCTAGCAACATTGGCAAAGACACGGAGAGTGAACTCAGGCGTTAGAAAGGAAAAGCTGTAATTTCGTAATACATTGCGGATCAGACAATCTCGTAGGTTCAGTTCTCCATCATGGCCCTAGAGGAAGACATGCTAGTGAATGCTATACCAGTGGAGTTCATCTCCAATCAGTTGAGAGGCGGGTCTAGTTAGTATTACCAGTTTCGGCCCCACTTGAGCTGTGGGGTCCCAAAAAAAGATCCTGAGTTAGGCTCAAGAAGGAATGTGGGTGGCAACGCTCACATCAGTCAGTTAGAGGATAGCTGCCCACCTGTTACGCACACTGTACATACCACCCAAGAAAACTGGAAAAATAAGACTAGGGAAGAAATAGAATAGCCAGGTACACTTGTAAGTTTGGATGCGACAGAATCTGAGATTGTCAAAGGTGCTTATAGAAAGACTAGAGTAATAGTGACCATTTTAAAACATCGTCCACGACAGAAGACTGAACAAATTTGCACCTTTGAAGGCATGGATCCATCTTTCCAGCAAGAAGTCCTTTTTTAGCTCATTGGATATGAAGAAGAAGATGATGTGGAAATAGAGGAAAAAGCCATGATGCACTAGATTTCCAGCCTTATTATGATAATCCGAAGGGCCCAAACTTGCATGTGGAGGAAGAAACTGAGCGTGTAAACGTTGGCACAGATGAAGATGTCAAAGAAGTACGAATTAGTGCCAGGCTCACAGCGCAGGCTCGATGGAACTTATTTAGCTTCTCTGAGTGTTCGCAGATGTTTTCGCCTAGAGCTATGATGACAAGGTTGGGTTAGACGTTAAGGTGGTGGTGCACACATTGTCGCTTAAGCCCAACGTCATGCCAGTCAAACTAAAGTTGCGTAGATGGCGACCGCCATGGCTGCTGAAGTTGAAAGAGGGAATACGAAATAGCACAAGGTCAATTTTCTGAAAGTCGTCCTCTACCAGAGTGGTTAGTAAATGTGGTTCCAGTGCCAAAGAAAGATGATTGGCTTCGAATGTGTATTGATTATAGAGACCTAAACAAGGCAAACCAAAGGACGACTTTCCACTCCTGCACATCAATGTACTTGTGGATAATACTACAGGACATAAAATGTTGTTATTCATGGATGGATTCTTATGTTACAATCAAATTAGAATGGTAGAAGAGGATATGGAGAAAATGTCTTTCATCACCCCGTGGGGAGTATTTTTCTATAGGGTCATGCCATTTGAACTTAAAAATGTTGGGGCCACATATTAAATGGCAATGACAGCATTGCTCCATGACATCATGCACCAAGACATTGAGGTCTATGTGGATGATATGATAGCTAAGTCAAAAGAACCGGAAGAACACGTTGCTTGCTTGAGAAAATTGTTCAACCGCTTGTGGAAATACAAGCTACGGCTTAATCCCAACAAATGCGTATTTGGGGTATCGTTAGGCATGCTACTAGGGCATATCATCAACCAGAGGGGAATTGAAGTGGATCCAAACAAGGCTAAAACCATCATTGAGATGCCTCCTCCCTCAACAAAAAAGGAAGTCCGAGGGTTACTTTGGTGGTTGCAGTATATCAATCGATTTATTGCCCAATTGACACCGATTTGCTAGCCAATCTTCAAACTCCAGCAGAAGAATGCACAGATCCACTAGAGTGATGAATTCTAGGAAGCATTTGACAAGATTAAAAAGCTCTTGGTAAAATCTCTAGTCTTAGTTCCCCCAATACTAGGGCATCCTCTGGTGCTCTATTTGTCAGCAACACAATAATCAATGGGTGCAATCCTGGGTTAGCATGATGAAACGGGCCGTAAAAAAAAGAGCTATTTATTACTTGAGTAAGAACGTCAATGATTGCGAAGTTAAATACACCGTAATCGAGAAGGTCTGCTTATTCCTTGTTTGGGCCACGCAGCGCCTTAGTCATTATATGCTGGCATATCCTGTTCTACTGCTGTGTCAATATAATCCTATGAAATACTTGTTCCAGAAGCCAACTTTATTGGGTAGATGTGTCAAGTGGTAGGTGCACTTATCTCAGTTTGATATCACTCTTGCCATTCAGAAGTCTATGAAAGGTCAGGCAGTGGCAGATCATTTTGCAGACTTACCTTTACCATAGTATCAGCCCCTACAGACTCAATTCCCTGATGAGGATATACTGTTTGCCATGGAAGAGGATGAATCAGAAAACCCCTGTGACAAAGAGCGGTGGCATCTCTACTTTGATGGTGCAGTTAACAGAAAAGGCATGGGCATTCGTGTAGTGCTCGAAACCCCACAAGGCCAGATGATCCCACTTGCTCAGAAGTTGACCTTTGTATGCACTAATAATGTAGCAGATTTGAGGCATGTATTCTTGGATTACGGGATACATTAGAACATGGTGCGCAGAAGTGACATGTACATGGTGATGCCATGTTGGTCATCTTGCAGGTCCATGGCAACTAGAAGACAAAGGATTTGAAGCTGGTACCATATCATATCATACCCATCCTCTAGAGCTAATGGCTGAATTTGTGGAGATATGCTTCTTTCTCATAAACAAAGCCACATAGACGCACTGGCCACTCTCGCATCTTGGTTGTCCATACCAGAAGATAGCATAGTGAAAGTGTTGGTAACTTGCACAGACCAATCGGTACACTACATGAGCATAGAGGAAGCAAACCCTACAGGAGAACTCTTGTGGTATCATGACATTAAAGTCTTCTTGGAAACCAGGAGTCATCATCCAGATGCATTAGCTGCAAACAAAAAGACTATGGTTCGACTAGCATCGACGTATGTGCTTGGAGCAGATCATTTATACAGAAGGTCACATAATAAGATGCTTTGACGCTGTTTAGGTAAAACAAAGGCCGATACAGTAATGCTACAAGTGCATGCTGGCACATGTGGACCACACATGAATGGACTATTACTTGCCAAGAAGATAATGTTGCAAGGCTATTTCTGGTCAACCATGGAGTCAGATTGCTGTCAGTTTGTGCAAAGATGTCACAATTGTCAGATCCATGGCAACTTCATTCATGCACCTTCACAATAGCTCCACAACATGTCCTCACCCTGGCCTTTCTTAACATGGGGAGTAGATGTTATCGGAGCTATCCACCCACCGGTTTCTAATGGATATCAGTACCTCCTGGAAGCCATTGATTACTTTACTAAATGGGTGGAGGTAGCTTCCTACAAGACAGTGATGGCGACAGTAACTGAGAAATTTGTCAGGAATAATATCATCACCCGATATGGGGTCCCATATTCAATTATTTCAAATAATGGGACAAATTTCATAGCCAAAAGATTTGAGGACTTTCTACAGGAGTTCCATATCAAGCATCATAGGTCCTCTCCATATCGCCCTCAAATGAATGGGGCTGTGGAATCAGCCAACAAGAATCTAACTAAGATTCTCCAAAAAGATGGTGGATACTCATAAGGACTGGCATGACAGGCTCCCATATGCTTTGTAGACTTACAGAACATTAGTCCGAACTTCAACTAGAGCAACTCCGTATTCTCTGGTCTATGGTATGGAAGTAGTCCTACCTATAGAGGTGGAGATACCCTCGCTCAAATCTTGAGGGAAGCCGAATTGGATGAAGCAGAGTAGATTGAGGACTGCTTCGATCAGCTGAACTTGATAGATGAGCACAGATTGCAAGCTGTGCATCATACACATTGTTATCAGAAACAGATGGCCAAAGCCTATCAAAAGAAGGTCTGACTTGCAAGGGACCTAGTCTTGCGAGCTATACATCTCCCTAATGGTCGTGACAAGTTCAGACCCAACTGACGAGGACAGTTTGTAGTCAAACAAGACTTTTCTAGAGGAGCAGCAATCCTGGAGGACATGGATTACATCGAACAGTCAAAGCCAGTTAATTCATGTTACCTAAAGTACTATCAGTGATCATAAACCTCATACCCTCACTCTATGACATTGTCTTCTTACTCTATGCATGCATGCATTTATCATATCAACGTTGCCTACATCCATGTAGACTTGCATCATAGCACATGCTTACCTAACTCTTATTCAACAGATGCATCTATAGGCAAGTAGTTGTCATCATCATCACATGCATAGATCTTTAGTCTAGTGATGATAAGCGGAACAAGCTTGCCTGTATTGGGAATGCGTAACACCACCTCAGGCAGATACTATCTGGGTAACCTAGAGAGTGAGGGAGCCACCTTCCATTGTGAACTAGGTGAAATGTCCAAGCTGCTTGAGGAACATACACCTCTAAGAGGGAGATAAAATATTAGGGGTGATAATGAGAATGTGAGATAAAAAAAAAAATATCTGTGAAAGGGCATAAAAGAATTAGAAGACAGAAGTCGTAGATAGAAGTCAGCCCTAAAGAGAGGAACATGTTGGGTAGCGTTGTCCCTACAATTTATCTTGGAGAGGAGTCGAAGTGAATAGTTGGAAAGCATGTTCCAAAAGGGCCTAGCCAACCCTTTAAATAATAGCAGCTCCCCACCAATAGACCAGGTACCTATTACCTCCAAGCCAAGGATAGGGTGAACCAGCACGACTATGAGGGAGAAGAGAATAAAAAAAATAAAGTAAAAGCAGGGGTATGATCTTATGGGGTTTGAAGTGGAGCTTAAGTCACAATATTGCATTTCCAAAGAGTCACTTGAAAAGCTAGGAGCCTAGCTAGAGTCTCGTGAGGGTTGGAGCTACCACTCCTTAATAAACGTGGCAATAAGCATTCCAATGTTGAGGGCGCCAATAAGATCTCACAAATCATCTAGCATTTACGCATTCTTCTCGTAGGCATCATTCTGAAATGTCACAGAGTCTAGTCCGATCCTTACAGCTAGGGGCATGTCAGCTGCTTTCATCTTAAAAGGATCAGAAGGGCATCGCCTAAACCAGGGGCATGTCAGCTGCTCTTATTGGTTAAGGTCATTAGTGTCAAGCCAGGGGCATGTCTGTTGTCCTATGTCTAGGCACATTGAGTTAGTACTTTAACCAAGGGCATGTTAGCTGCTCTAATTGGTCATAACTTCCAACACCTAAACTAGGGGCATGTCAGCTACCTACTGAATATAAACAAGCTGCTCTCAAAAGCATGCCGGTCAGGGAATGGGATTTTAATAATCTCTTCAAGTACTCTTGCAAGTGAACAAGATACCCCTGGACAGGAGATTATCCTAGAGCCTTCAAGAGCAAGTTGACGCTTGATCAGCTCTCTCTGACACATATCATTGAGGGTTCGGTACTCAATCAACTCTCTCTTAGACCAACCCAATGGCATAGGGCAAGGCCACCATGTAACATGCATTGTCTTAATGAAATTTCAGCTTGAAGAGTGGTCGTACAAGGCCAAAATTTATTCAAGTTTAGAACAAACAATGGCACAGAAGGAAATAAAGCTGAATAGCTACACATCCCTATTACTTTGTGCCCTTTTTGAGCTACCAACATCAGGGAACAAAGGTGGACCCAGGAGGAGCTCGCTGATAAGCCCAGTCTCTGGGATTTTAGCCTCATATTCCACTGTATATCCACAACCCTTTGCCATGGTGACACGGTCAGATCGGATATAGTGTTGTAGTAAACTGGACAATTTGACAATCATGGCCATCGAACTCAAAGGGTAGGTTTGAAAGTGGGCTAGCATTGGACTCTGGATGACTGAGTCTTGGAAGTATCCAAATTGGTGCATCACGCGAATTAGATGATATATTCCTCTAGAGAATCCTGGCAAAATGATCAGCCTCATGTCTCCATCATCAAAGAAAACAACAAAAGATTCATCTGTGGATGGAAAGATTTGCCAGGTTACGCAGTCCTCAATCAGGCTTTCTAGCATCACTTATGCTACCTTAATAGAGGTAATGGTTCAAGAGTGCTCGCTACGACAGTATGTCTCGAAAATAGAATACTGTGGGCACAGAATCTTGACTCCCAAATGTGCAGCTAGCCAATCCTAGGGAGGGGTCAGATAAACAAAATGTTTTGTGGCAAGCATGAAGAACAACATACACCATAAATACGAGTACCTATACCAAGGCCCCATAGCCGTAGATGTGTCGCCATCGGTGTAGTGAACGATCCAGTGTCTGATATGTCTCTACTAGAATGACAAGTGCTAGATTGATCTAGCAGCTCACTATAGCAGGGGCGATTTCTACTACCTCAATCCCCATAGTCATCCTTCCATGATTAAAAACTAGCTTTCCCAAGAAGCAGTTAATGAAGTTGTAGAGCTAGAGTTCGTCGCCAAGAGTGGCTCTTTTGTCGACAATTTCGTTAAAGTATTCCAATTGGAGTATGGGAGATTGTCTGTCTTTACAGATTAGGCATTGCCCACAAACACTACTCGGAAGGCCAGTTAGTTGGCACAATACGGAGGAATAGCTATCACGTCGCATGAACGTGGTAGGTCTTAGAAATTTGGACAAGTTGCATATTTGGCGTACCTCTTCTAGTGTTGGAGTTAGCTCCACTAGTCTGAAGCAGAACACAAGGAAGGCTGGCCGCACATAGCAGATATCGGTTGACTTCTACCTCAACTATGTTTAGAAATTTTGTGGAGATTCCCCAGGTTCAGAGTTTGTCCCGATCATCCGAAGATTGTCTGGTAATCCAGCCCCGTAATACGTTTGAGCAGTGGACAGGCGTGACCATAGTCGGAAACCCTAGAAATCCATAGGGACAAGCAATAAAAAGAAAAAGGACTGTAATTGAATACAAGAAAAGAAGGAGAATTGATTAAGCTTACCATTTCCCCAGGCAAAACAATCAAAATGCTTAGCTTAAAGATTTGCTCTCACTCAAATACAGATGCCAAGGTGATGGAGTCCCAGAGCTTAAATAGGTGATGGAAGAATCTATGATGCAGGAGAATATAACCATTGCCACTAGTAGGTAGGGCAGGAATTCTGTGAATAGGGCAAGTAGGTGGATGGTAGGTGAGAAGCAGGTGCCTCACGGAGCTTGCGCACTCGCCTGCCTAGGAATCTAAATGATAGGCGATTAATGTTGGCACATAATCCAAGCGTTAATTGGTAGCGACATAAGTAAGAGATTATTGCAAAAGTTATTGGCGAAAATAACAGACGGAAATAGTAAACGAAAGTAATCGACGAAAAGCCCTAGAGCAGTATTCAGTACAGACTATCTGTAAAGCCCACCCATCCGACGTAGAGGGTTTGTAAGACCTGTAAAGCCAACAGAAAGCACACAGGGCATACAAGCACACATAAAGAACAAGTTGAAACATTTTTTCTAGTAATTAAATGCATTTTGCCACATTTTTACAAATGTATCGTTACAAAACATCAAGTTAGGTTACATCAGAATTCCCTAAACAAAAGAAGCAGTAAATCTAATCCTCCCAAGAACTATGGCCCTCGTTAGAATCCGAAGTGTCAACCCTTCTAGCAGTAGCAACAGCAGTGGTAGTTCGGAGGCACTTGTGGCTGATCCTACGGGAGATCCTGGCAGAGCTAGCCCTGACCCGTGATGGTCCAACAACAGAGGTGGTAGTATCTTCTTCTCCTGAGATATCCTGGGGATCAAAATCCATTGAGAATTCCTCGCTTGTGTCAGGGTTGAGGCTCCTCTCAACCACACCACCCTGCAAACAGATAACAACTAGTTAAACACAATATTATCTAATGAATTGAATTATTGCTTGACATAAATTCATACCTCAAGAAAGACCTACCAACGAATTTCCTACAAGGAGCCAGAAAAGAGAAGTAGCACAGTGGTTAATACAGGATAGCTGTTAGCTGTATAAAAAAAGATTTGTTTCTTACCTCTTGGCACTTCATTTCTGTGTAGAATGCTATGAAACACTCCTTGAACCCCTAAGGCCGGAGACATGTTAGAATATGAAATAAGGCCAAAAATAAAATATTCATGAAGGAGGTTGTTTACCTGGGCCCACTCAGTACCGAACCACATGCCACACTGACTCTCTCGGAGGTCGACATCAAACATATATGGTTTTCCAACACAGCGAAACCACTCCAGGTAACCCTCATAAGCGATTGTTTGAAGAATATGTCTGCTTCGTATAGTCACATCCTCATCCCTTAGGAACTTCGCCGCTGCCCGAGAGATGGGCGTTGAGCCCATGTTAGCAGGAGGAGGAGTTGGGATGCAGAATTCATTTGTAAACTGGTGTGGCCAAGGGTCTACTATATAAATCAACCAGTCTACATGGATGCAGTGGCCAGAGGTGTCACAAAAAATCAGATAAATCAACTCTAGAAGAAAGTGGCGAAGGACATCATCCGCCTTAGTAGTCCCAAAAGCAGGGTGTGGCTAAAACAGATGCCACTGTCGCAACCATTGTAGGGTGAAGCTGAAGGAGACCCTTTTATTGCCTGGTGGGTCTCGTCCAAGCAATGTCAGGAGTTGGAAGAAGCCATAGGTCATCTTCTCGATAATAGGCTCCTCCCTAAAGTGTTGCATGGTCAAGAGAGCCCAGTGCTCTGGTAGGATCCCAGCTCACCGAACGAAAGGTGGAAGGTGTGCGTCTCGTGCCTTCAATGCTCCGCCAAGGCCCGGAAGAACTGGTAGTGACCGTGCATCACCGAGATACGCAAAAAAATACTTGAATGGCAACTCGTGAAGGAGGAAGTCGCACAGGAAAGTGGGAAGCTGACGGAAGTGCTCAAGCATGGGCAGCCAGTGGCATTGCATAATGCGGTTAGCGTCCCTAGCCTATCAAAACAAAACACAAGCATGGTTAGTACATCAAGGAAGAGTGTTAATTAAAACAAGAAGTAAGGGAAATAGTTACCCAGAAAGAGGACTTCTCGTTGATATGATCCAGGTCCAAAAGTCGACCCTAGAAGTTGCCAACCTCCCGCATTGAACAAGGAATTGTTTCATTTCAGCTCAGCTAATCAAAAGTGCTACCGAAGTAGATAATCAAGACGACTATACCTCCTTAGGGATTTAAGGCTCAACAATACCCTACGAACTAGATGCCTGACTTAGTGAACCGACAGGATGGGATTGAGAACTAGTAGCCCGGGATTGGGAGGTGGAAGCAGAGGGTCTTAAGCTGGAAGCCCAAGATTGTGAGCCAGTGAAAAGTGACCTAGAACTAGAGGCAAGTCATAGTCGAGAAGCAGAAGTAGGAGACTCCGGGATAGGATCCTACGATTGAGAGCACGGAGCAAGGCCACAAGTAATAGTCCGAGAGTCGGACACTCCAAGGGACCGCGAGCCCTTGGCAGAACTCTCGCCAACCGACCTAGTCTGTGACTCTCCGACCGTACCCAAGGTGAGAGTCCTGGAACTAGAGGTACCTTGGATCGCCTATGTGTCATCTCCACCACTCTTTGATCCAGATTGCAAGTAAAGACAGAATAGGCAGGTTAATATGCAATGGTGGCCAGAACAAAATAAAGCAGTCAAGGGCGACAAAAATTCAGCAAAATTGCAAAAGAAGCAGGCACAATTCAAGCTACAAAGTAGTTTTTCAGAGGTTAGGCACAGTTAAACAGGGGTTGCACCCAAGCTGAGGGCATTCAAGTAGAATTATGCATGCATATGCTACCCAGAGACAGAGTGGGGTGAAATAGTTTTGATCAAACCAGCACGAAGTCAAATTACTAGTTACGACACAAAACACAGATGACATGTTTCCAAATGCCAGGGGATTTGTTTCGATTGAATCAAGTTAGGGTCCAAGCACTTAAAAAACAAGCCTTTTAGTGTTTATTTACAACAACTCAAGTTTGTTCAGAATAAATCATATAGGGGTCAAAAAGGGCATGCCACAATAGAGAGTTTAAAAAGGCACATCCAGAAGTTACAAATAAATAAAGGAAGTTAGTCACAACAAGGCATGATATGTTGCAAAATAAAATGATAAGGCATGATGGTTTATCTTAAATAAGCAAACTAGAAAGTGAGCCCAGGTGCTCAAGGTCATCGACACACACCTAGTCTGCCTGTTCAACCTATGCACGGCTATGTACCGCCAACAAATGAGGAACCCCGACCGTGACCGACACCGCAGCTCCGGCGAGCCCGACATGTCCACAGTGAGCCTCAAGCCACTATGTCAACCCACTGACACGTGCGTGTCGATTGGCCAGTGAGCTCCTCTAACCGCCGTCGACTGATCGCCTACGACGATGGCCCAAACGGTCATGGCCGTCCATGAGCAGGGTGGTGGGGATGATGAGCATATGGGAAACACAAAAAAAGAAAGATAGAGAAGAGGAGGGGCGTACTAGTTCAGTTTGGTTTGCCATCGTGCAGCCCTACACCTAATGCTGCTCGCACCCATCAGCGAATATCGCTGCCTTCCACCACTTAGAAGCACCACTACCCATCGTCGATCCAAGCCCTCGTCGCCTCAGAGGAGAAGGAGGGGAAGGTGCAGTTGTCGAGTAGAGGGAGGAATGAAGAAGGAGAAGAAGGAACGACGCAAACCTTGGTTTTCATTTCAATTGAAATGAAAAAATAGTAGTCAAGCCCTTGCAGTCCTATGAAAATGCACATCACAAAAATCACAAGAAATTTGAGCTCCATGGTCATGTAGGCTTAGTTGCTAAAGTTCATATAATCAGTGGGGCCCACCAGTCACGAATCTCCAAAGTTTCAAGATGGAATTCCGTACAGAATCAACTTTAGGGGCTAAAATGCAGTTTACTTAGTAAAATTGCGATCAGCCCCTCTACATGGGAATTGCACGTCAAAATAATGTTATAAAGACGTGAAATTTTCCCACATGACCTCACAAATTGAATTTTTGTTAAAGAAGCTCAGCAGACTAGTGAAATCGCAGTTTAGTCCAAACATTATGCATAAACTCCATCCAGGTCCTTGATCTTTCTCAAATCGCAGAGTAGAGATAAAAATCACATGCATCCATACATAATGATCCAGGGATATCTTGGCAAAATGTCCATGTCCCTATAAGTGGTTGACAATACAAATTGGGAAAATTGCAGTATTTCTCCTATAATTCTGTAGAAATTGCGCACATCACCGGAGAGTTTTAGAATATGCTAAGGACTCCCGAATTCTTCTCTAGCTCCCAAGAATCATTCGTCAGCATTGTGTAGGGTAGCAAATTATCTAGGCATGTGAAAACTTCATTGCAGGGAATTTGCATATGAACCCCTGTACTTTTGAATTGCAATAAATTGCTCCACAATTTGTGTTCTCTTGTTAATATTGACACATGGCCTTTTTTAGGGTTTCGTCTCCCAAAGATGCTTTTCTTGTCTCCCAGATTCAAGTACGAGAGGGAAGAATTCAAAGACACTTTCCTCGTCTCCCTGATTCACGTCCAAGAAGGCGGAATTCAAAGACGCTTTCCTTGTCTCCCTGTTTCTCGTCCAAGAGGATGGAATTCAAAGATGCTTATCCTTGTCTCCATGATTCTCGTCCGAGAGGGCGAAATTCAAAGACGCTTATCCGTGTCTCCATGATTCTCACCTGAGAGGACAGAATTCAAAGACGCTTATCCTTGTCTCCCTGATTCTTGTCCGAGAGGGTGGAATTCAAAGACGCTTATCCTTCTCTTCCTGGTTCTCGTCTGAGATGACAGAATTCAAATATGCTTATCCATGTCTCCCTGATTCTCATCCGAGAAGGCGGAATTCAAAGACACATCCTGGTCGGTGAGTCCGAAACTTACCATTCTATGGTCGGTGAGTTCAAAACTTACCATCTTCCAGTTGGTAAGTCTAAAACTTACCATTCTTCTGTCGGTGAGTCCGAAACTTACCATTCCCCAGTCAGTGTGTTCAAAACATACCATTCTCTAGTCGATGAGTCTCAAACTTGCCATCCTTCAATCGGTAGGTCTGAAACTTACCATGTCCCATTCGATTCTTGCTCGAAGAGATTGGAGTCGATGGTGCCCTCTTTTGGTCTCACCCCAAGTGGGTTAGACTAATCCTTTTGTGTTGGTACCCCAAGCTACACAGATGACATCTGTTAAAAGTCCGTCTTTTGGTTGACAGGCCTCGTGTCCTATCATGCACCCTTGATTTTGAGGACATGTTAACTTCTTACTCTCCCATGGATGTGGGTGAGGTGTCTTATCAACCTTGAGCTTCGATCTCAACTACCCGTGACCTTGCTCAGGGAGGGGCATCTACACACACCCTGGATTTTACAGGAAGGTATGAACGGATCCAGAGGAGAGAAGATGTGATCTTGGAGCCGTCTCGATGGAGTTCATGACTGCCATTGGTTGCCAGTTGTTCTACGGTGAGTGGTTAATGGGCTCAAAGGCTACATGAATGACTTTTATTGGGCATAGTGGAAGTTCCAAATGGTTATATGTGGCGAAAGTCAGTGGCGAATATAGTTGGTGAAAGTAAGCAGCAGATTTTACTGACGAAATGCCCTATTTCAGTGCTGAAGGGCAGAAGAGTCTCTGATGTTGCTTGATTTCTTGATTTTATGCTAATGACGACCAGGATTGAGCCTGGCCTCATTCCTTTCATCTCTAAGGACCATTGTGCCCTTAATCCAACAGTGGATTCACCAATTCAAGCCACAAAAGTCATCAACATCGTCCGTCGGAGACCGTTAAACTTCCACAGCCTTAGTTCACCTACGATGCGAGAGGGGATATCGAAGAGAATTGCCACCACTGCAGCTAGCTACCAAATGTTCTAGCTCCAAACTTCCTTTGGTGATCTAGCTCCAGCATCATTCCTTTGACGACAATCTCGGTCACGATTGATGATGCCTAAGCTCAAAGAAGCCTCCAACGATGCACGACACTCCACAGGTAAGTCTCTTACCCTTCCCCGGCATCATTTTAACATTGTTTGAGCAGATGGGTAGCTGGGAATAAGCTCCTGACGTTTGCTCTCTTTTCCTCCTTCTTCGATCTGGAGATGCTGATCGGGGAGGGAATTCGTAGCCCCTTTGTGCACGATGTGCATGATTCTTCCTCCACCCTACCTCCCATGCCTTCCTGAGCTCTAGACAGTGCTCGACGCCCACCAATGAGGACAATCGATGCCTACATCAATGAGAGAAGTAGGCAGAGGAATCCACGCAGTCTTCCATGGTGAAGGCCTGAGGTCCTGCTTTGCTTCATTGCTATGGCTCCTCTAACGCTCGCTTCTCCACCTCCACTCCTCCTAGATCCTCAGCAAGGATCGATGGTGATGCTTGGTGAACGTCGGAGACCTCACTGACGAGCTTAGAGCGGAGGATAGCAAGAGCTTCCGCCTGGCAGTAGGATCATCGGTGAAGCCTCTCCATCACTCGAGCATGCTTCCTAGCTGCTAAGGCCACTCGCCCTGGCCAGGCCGATGTCTGCCAGAACTGGCCAGAGTTTCCTCTGGTGTGGTTGACAGGGAGAGAAGCTCACGACGCCACTCTCCAGTCCAGACAGTCAGGAGCCTTCCACGCATCATCCTTCAGTTTCTTTAAGCAACATGCAGGTGCTACACGCTGAAGGAATCAAGATTTGATTGGAGCTCAGCCACTGGTCAGATGGTGAGTCATGCGGTTCCCAATAGCAGAGGAAGCTGGCGAATAGTCCAGGCGAGAATCGTTGGTGGTTATAGGCGACGGCTTCAGCTAATGGAATTAGCTGGTGAAAATTGTCGGCGTGGTGCCCAGAGATCCAGGTGGGTATAACAGGTTCTTGGTTTCTTGATTTCACTAATCTTTGATTTCTTGGATTTCCTCAGGATTCCATGGAAATTCCCACTCAATCTTAGGGCAATTGATCTTTTGGCATGACTTGCCAAAAATGTCCTTCCTTTGCAATTTTATCATTTCTCCCATATTTTTTGATTTTATGACTTCGTTTGGATTTTCATCGCTCAAGGGCGTACATTAACAGGCTTGACAATGCCGACATGGACCCGAATGAGGATTATTTTCCCTTATTTGATTTTCTTGGACTTTCCTATGATTTTCATGATTTTTCCTCATCGCCCAAGGGCGTACAGTAAAGTGGCATTTTCAATGCCTATATTGTCCCTCATATTATTTTCCTTATCATTTCTCTTTCATCATTGTTTTCTTGGAGATTTGTCATGTTTTCGCATTCATCATAGGCATGTGCATTAGAAGTAGACAAGCATACACACACTAGATCATGAGCAAGTGGTTAACCTTGAAAGACCGATTCTTCAGGCCTATAGGGGTGCCTAATACCTTCCCCACGTGTAACAAGAATCCTTACCCTTTCTCTGGCTCGCATTGATTTACGCACTTCATCCATTAGGCACAAGGCACACATGTGTTTCTTTGCATTAATTTGTTTAGTCTTTTTCTTTGTGTTTGGTTTTCCTCGTCTTTCCATTAAAAAGATAGGTGGCTACTCCTTTTCCTTATCCTTTTCTTATCCTTCTTTGGTGTTTCTGAGTCTAGTCTCCTTCCTCAGATTCACCATCTTCGCCGTGACTATATTGGGATTCCTCGTGTGTTTCCACACACTAGGGAGTCGTGTAGGGTTCCACCGACATGGTCACACTCATACATTGGAAAAGGTCAGCTATCTATTATTTAGCTTTATAGCAGTTATAGTTTTGGTTTTCTTTTATTTATAGCAGCAAAAACATCAAGTTTCATTTATTCCGGTTGTGTTTGAATTGGAAATCAAATATTTATCTGGTTTAGTTGTTTTATGTTGAGGATAATATTGATTTGCATGTGATTTGAATGATGTACATGCTTGATATTGCTTATGTATGCATGAGACGTGGATTGTTGTATGTGTTTATGTTTACTGTTGTTTAAACAAAGTTTTGATGAAAATTTTGATGAGATAAAGAGTGGATTTGATGTGTGGATGTGTGAGTGAATTTCTGGAAATTTTCTAGAATTTTTAAGAGTGGTTTGGATGTCCATTATGTGGTGTTTTTTATTGAGAAATCTCATTGCATTTGAATTCTAATTCTTTATTTGGGTTGCAAGGTTTTGATAATGTGTTAATCCAGATTTTATGCAAGATTTCAGTAGCATTTTAATACCATGAAGGTGTGATTTAAGGGCTGGACATATACTTTCTATTTAGAGGAACATTTACCAAGTTCTTCTCTTGTGATACTACATGCGCCCTAGAGTTGTGCTTGTGCACTTGTTTTATTTTCTCTAACGATTTTTGCATACTAATTTGTTATATTTTATTGGTGTATTTGTTCATTTCCATCAGTTCTTAGATCACCAACATTGTGCTTTGGAGTCCTATTTTGATTTACCCAATCCCTGTGGAATACGACCTGTACTTGCCGGTGCTTGCTACAACAACACTGTGCACTTGCGGTATATATTAAAATTTTCGATCAAATTCGTGCAGGTAGTAATCGCTAGTTGAATCCACTAGTTAGACATATGTTGGGTTTAGGGGCAACTAGCAATATCTTGTGGGCCCTAGAATGTTCCATCTGACCCCGTATTGCCACTACTTTTGTTTTGCTATTGCCGCTATGTCGGACATTCTCATCTCTGGCTGGCACTTCCCGGTAGTAGTTTGACTGTCCTGGTTTTATTGGGATGTCGCCCTAGGATCAACAAATGATAGCTGACTGTCCTCTGTGAATCCTTTGCCTATCCAGAAGGCAGTTGACATGCCCTTGGTTAGGGTGGCGAGATCATCAACCATGACGAAGTTGACATGCCTCTAATTGAAGTACTGACCCTATGTGTATATTCATAAGGCAGCTAACATGCCCTTGGTTAGACTGAGGAGGTTTCAACCAAAATAGTAGCCAACTTGCCCCTAGTCAAAAGTATCCTCCTAACCACCTGACCCACAAAGCAGCTTGGCATGCCCCTGGCTAAAAGGACTAGGACAAGCCTTGAGAGTGAGCAAGATGGTTCAAAGTGGAAATGATGCATGCTTTGATGAATGAATTGTAAGATCTACATTGTGCCCTCAGTATTAGGAATGCTTTCAATGCCTGTAAATAGGGAGGGGAGACTTCTAGATCTCAGGAAACTCTATCCGGGCTCCTAGATTATAGGTGGCTCTCTGTAGTGCATGGTGTCTGTGATTTGGACTCCATGCCAAACCTCACTGGACCCTATTCCTAGTTTTTTCATGTTTCGATTTTCTTTTGCTCCCACTTAGGTATTCAGGCTCACCCTATCCCTAGGTTGGAGGTAATAGATGCCTGGTGTGACCATGCCGACCCACAAGGGAGAAGGCGGATCACAGCCAATGCCTCGACTGGCGAAATGCGCAAGGAAAAGAAAAGAAGAAAAAGAAAGGAGTCGCCACCTAGTCTTTTAATGGAAAGACGAGGA
>JAMKQA010031694.1:0-29432 GCA_024699735.1 Posidonia australis
AGTGAAGCTCTCTAGGGGTCTGAATGCAATTTACCCACTAATGCATGCAATGCAAATCAGTTCAGCATAAAATCAGGGTAAAAATGCAATAAAATGTATCAGAAATGATCTAGGAAGTTTCAGGGGCAAAATGGTCATTTTACCCTTGAAAACAGGCAATTAGTGCAATATTAATGAAGCACAGGGGCTAAACTGCAAAAAACCCAGCAAACAAAGCATTCCAGGAAGTTCAAAAGAAACATAGGGGCGAAAGTGTAATTTCACTAAGATTAAAACATGTAGAAGAAATTCAGTGAAAAAGGAGGGTTAAAATGCAATTTACCCAAGAAAATATGCTTCTGGAAAGTTTTTAAACATGTTCAGGGTTTTTATGCAATTAAACCACAAAAATATGCATTCTGGAAAGTTTCTGGAAAATATAGGGGTTTAAATGCAATTAAACCAGCAAAATTGTGAATTCAGAGACATATTCAAAAATATGAGGGCTTATGTGTAATTTTCACAAAGAAAATGAACTGTTAGAAACTTTCCAAGGAAATCCAGGGTTATCAGTGCAATTTGCCTAAAGCAAAATACATTTTATAAACTCTGGAGGGCTTTTATTAAAGTTTTAAACTCAGAAAACATTACTTTAAAAGTGTAGGGTAAGAAATGTAATATTTTTAGTTAAAACTTTATTCGAAACATTTTGGAAAAATGACAGATGGACCTAGATGCAAGAGAAGGACCTAAAAGTAATTTTGGAAGGACTAAAATGTAATAAAAACATTGTTTCTATATTGTTTATTAAAACAAAAGATTTTTGATTTTTTTTATTAAAGAAAAGGCTCGATTGCCGCCGATGACGGGGCTTCACTACCGACGACCGCCGGAGGAGTCTAAAAGGGGCTTTCCCATGGTCTGATCTTAGATCAGACAACATGGGAAGCAAGAGGAGGAGAAGTGGAGCACATCCAACGGCATGGATGTGGCCTCCGACGGCTGAAGCGCCTCCCCCACCTCGCTCGCCGTCGGGCTGCTTTGGCGACGACCACGGGGAAGAAGGCGACCTGCTGGGGCTGCGGTGTGGTGTTTGGTGGCTTCTGGAGGGCTGAGGGAGGTATCAGGGCCACTCCGGAGTGGCTCGAAGGTTGGTGGAGCGAGATGGTGGCCTGACCGTCGTCGTCGCGGATTCCTCCGACGAGCGGCGTTGCTGCAGCGGTCTTGCGGTCGTGGCACGACTTTGGAAGCTTGGGTGCGCTCGTGGGAGGCTGAGGATGGATCCTGGGACATCGGAGGGGCGCGGGGGTGCCGGAGAGGCGCGGTCCACCTCTGAGGTGGTCGTCTTCTTCGGCGCCGGCGGTCCTGGGCGTTCCTCTCCGGCGATCTTCGCGTGGATAGCTGGGAGCGGAGGAGCGGCGACGGTAGGGCACGGAGAGCTCCGGGAAGACCAGAGGAGGAGGAGAGAGGGATCGGGGGTCCAGGAGACTTCCTGGATTGCCCCCCCCACCTCTGTCGCCAGAATTTGGTGACGGCGGCGCACGGCGGAGCTCTGCGGGCCAAGGGATCGCTCTGGATCCCATGGAAACGGCCCAGGAAGAGAGAGGAAGGTCTAGAAGACTGGAATATCAGATAATTAAGAGAGGTTAAGGCGTGTACCTGGCTGGAGATCGTTGCCGGAGCTCCGGAAGCGACGACTGCTCCTCTCCGCGACGGCCTCTCTCTCGGTGTCTCTTCTCTCTCTGTTTTTCTCTGAATTCTCTGTGTGCTCTGTGCTCTGAATTGTGGCTTTCTGAATGTGTCCCCCCTTTCGTGAGCTCTGCTTCTCCATTTATAGGCCGCCAGAACCCATCTGGTTGGCTCAAATTTAGCGCACAACATGTAACAGAATGGCAACAAACTCCGACCACCGTTACGCCAGCTTAGCAGACAGCCAACGGCTGTCCCCCACATGCTCTGGTTTGCTCCCCTGCCCGTCGACATAGATGGACGGCGATCTTGGAGTTTCCGGTGAGCCATCCGACGGCTGAGGATGCTCTGGATTATTGGCTGGATCAACGGTGAGATTGGGAGCTCAATAAGGAGGTGGATTTGGGCTGATGTCGTGAGGCTTGGTGAAGGAAAATGGGTTCAGTCAATGGTTTTTTTGTTCTTTGGTAAGATTTTGTGATTTTTGAGAATTTAGCTGAGAATTTTGGGAAATAATATGGAGAGAAATGAAATGTTGATTTAAGAGAGAAGAAGAAAGTGTGGGCTGTGTTATTATGGACTTCATAGGCCCAATTGGGTCTCCATGAATTAAATGGCCTTGGTTAGAGCTCAGCCACCACATCTCCATCCTGTAAAATCGAAAAATTGGGATGTCTACATAGGCCTATCCATAAAGGACAAGAATATATGTGTTTTTCTTATCCATGTGACATTCGTATTTGAATCCATAAAGAGTATAAATTGGAAGGCAAATCCGTGTAATATTCATATTAATTTACACTTAATCTATTAATCAGACATGCAAATTATATTAATCTCTTACCCACAGAAGAGTATAAATTGGAAGGGGTCATTTGCAAAACCTGCCCCAACTAGGGCACATGGGTCGTGCAAGTTCTTAGATGCCCAACTCCTGAATTTCGTTTCTTTTGTCAAAGTTGTTGTTCTTCTTCTTTTTCTTCTTAAATTTACTTCTCTTTGAGATTGCTAGTGCTTTTGTTGTTTAGAGGTTGCCCAAGAGGAAACAACTTTCGAAGATACAGTTTCATCCTTCCTTCTTTCGACTTTCTAGCCTATTATATTTTTTTTGTTCACCTTGAAAGCTGCCTTTTTTTTAACTTTTGCTTCTCATTGGCCTATAAATTCGTACAAGTTAAATCTTTTCTTGATGCTCTCATTCTTTTCCCTTTTTTTTTTTTGAAAAGTAGTACAAGTTCCACTAATTCAAGCAAAACTTTAAAAGATAATGAGTTGCGAGATAGGATTTGGCCTAAAAGGGTTTGTAGATACAAAGGTATTATGAAATCTCAGACAATAATGTGCCAGAACATGGCATAGCCATTTCATTCCTTAGGAACAAAGGAGTATTCGATCGAGGTAAAGTCTCTCTAACTTGTCCAACAGTGGGAGACCATGTTGAAGATTCTTGGATGAGTCAAGACTGAGTCATCTCGAAGAGAATTGATGAGGCTTAAGTAGTCACTTTCTAGGGGAACATGGGACCAACCTTGTTGAGAGGGAACTTGTAACCCAAATAGAAGAGTGTGAGCTTCAACTTCTTGTGGAGTCCAAGGAGGGTTGAAAGATGTAGCAAAAAAGAACGTGGATGCTCAAAGCATCTCTTGCTAAGATGCTAGATGTCGAGACGCTCCTCCCTAAAGCAGCATCAGAATTAATCTTGATTTGGTGGCTAGTAGGAGGAGTCCAGCGACGCTCACCATCCAAAAGATTCGACAAATCACTATAGATGGGTGCCTGTAACGTTTCTTATTTTCCATAATAATTTAAAACAAATTAAATTATGGGAAAATTAAAGTCAAACAGAAAATATCTAACTACCAGGAACCTATGTGTGTGGCTAGGAGACTCCAGACTATATGCACTACGCTAACCCTTTACATGCCTACACTTGCAAACCAAAAACACGAAGAAAAACGTATGAGTGACAAAAGTCACCCAGTACGCACCCCACGAAAACCACCGAAAGCAAATTATAATTACATTGTTTTTTAAATTTATTTCGCAAACTATTTTCTCAAAACCTCACAAACTAGGCTCATACCAGCCAAAACCACAACTAGGGCTCTATTAGCTCAAAACCAAAAGCAAAGACTCTCAATGACCAAAACCACATATAGTGAGTCGAGAAGCCCGACACCAGGCAACCTAACTCTAGCTACACGCAGTCCACCGAGGAGTGACCACAGCGTTCTGCACTACCACGGTGACAGCCACCCTGTGTAGGAGCGTTCACCGTCCTGTGATTCTCCCTCTCTGGAGAACCCTCAAAAGCCAATCCCTCCTTGGGAAGGCTATTCTGTCTCTCAGGACGCTACCAGCTACGGGGCATGTGTCCCACCTGCACTGCCACTATAGGGTCTGCCTCCTCACGGCATCCTCCATGCACGGTGCTCAAGAGGGAGTGTCATACCTCCACACTCGATGACACTCGAGCCTCAGTGCTCACAGCGACAGCAGGAGTATCATACCTCCTCGTCGTACCACAAGACACCTTAACCTACGGACCACAACCCTAGCCTTGAGACGACAGTCAGGGAGTCTTATACCTCCAGGACCCGATGCCCTTCAACTTCAAGTATTTCGGGCCCCGACCTCAACCAGGGAGTTGCACCCGATCACTTGAGAATGTAGTCACATTCCTTAGTCTCGACAACACTATCCCACACTGTTTCAGCTCATACATAGAAAACTAGGAAAACATTTTACAAAATTGGTCAACTATTTCCTTGAAATCTATTTTCCAAAATCATTTTCATATCTTTGAAAATTCTTCCAAAACCTCGACAAAATGACGCATTAGGGGTCCCATGAGACCACTACTGATGGCCCACAATCCCTTTCAATGAGACAAAACAAACTAATCCGGAAAACCCTTGGTGTAGACACCCCAATTTTCTGATTTTGCAGGATGGAGATGTGGTGGCTGAGCTCTAACCTTAATTGGGCCCATTTAATTTATGGAAGCCCACTTGGGCCCATGAAGGCCCACATAGGCCCATTAAACTCAATCTGAGCCCATTTTGGCCCATTAGGCCTAATTAGGCCTTTTTAACTCTTTAAAAGCTCATTCAACTTGTTTGGGCCCATTTGGTCCATTTGGACGCACCTAAACCCATTTGGGCCCATGGGGGCTTATAAGGCCCACGTAGGCCCATGAAGCCCACAAAGGCCCACCATAGCTCATCCCACCTTCCTCATCCTTTCCAACCCAATACCTTAGTTTCTCCTCTTTATTTTCAAAGTTTTTAGTTCACTAATTTCTCACCAATGTCATCTATGTCTTCTTCTCCTTCCAAGATAAAATGCAATCACTGAATCCATTTCTTTTCACGAACCAACGACTGAACCCACTCCTCCTAGTTGGTCTCATCAACCCAGCCTCTTCAGCCCACTGATCCAGCAACTCCCAGCAGCCAACCATTGGATGAGCCATCGCCGGAGGGGGCCAAGATCGCTGTTGGTTACTGTCGACGATCAAGGAGGCAGCTGGGGAACATTAGTTATTGATTTGTTAGGTCTATTAGAGAAGTGGTCGTGTAGTTAGCGGGTTAGTTAGCATTCTGTTAGGAAGTTAGTGATGGGTTACGGGTTTGAGTGTTGGGTTTCCGTCGCCTATAAAAGGAGGAGAGGTGGCAGAGAGTAGAGGTTTTTTTTAAGAGACAGAGAGAATTCCAGAGCGAGTGGAGTGTCGACGGAGAGAAGAAGCCGTGCGTTCCAGAGCTCCGGCGAGGATCTCCAGCCAGGTACACACACTGACCTCTCCTAGCTTCTGAATTCTAGTCCTATAGGTCCCTCCCTCTCTTCTTGGAGTGGCTTCAAGGGATCGAAAGTGATCCCTTGGCCAGAGAAGCTCCACCGTGCCCCGCCGTCGCCGTTCTCCAGCAACAGAGGTGGGGGAGGGGGGCAATCCAGGAAGTGTCCTGGATCCTTGATCGCTTTCTCGACCTTCTCTGGTCTCCCCGGTGCTCCACGACCCATCGGATCGCCGCTCCTAGCAGCCAGCACGTCAATCGCCGGAGAAAGCACCCAAAGCAGCTGTCGTTGGAGAAGACGACCCCTCCAGAGGAGGAGCGTGTGCTTCCCGCCGTTCTGCACACCTCCGATGCTCCAGCAACACTCCTTCATGACCCGCGAAGCCTCTGGAACCACCAGGACTGTGCCACAAGCCTTGGATCGCTTTAGCAGCGTCGCCCGCGGACCGTCTCCTTGCTCCACCAACGTCCACACCACTCCAGAGGAAGCCCCCAATGCATCCCGCAGCCACCAAAAGCCGTGCCTCAGCCTTCGGAGTCCCCTTCTTCCCCAGTGCCGTCGCCGAACTCCTGCGACGGTAGAGGGGATGGGGAGGCCATTCCCGCCGATGGATCGCAGATCGGAGCCTCTGGATCTTCTTCTTTTCCTCCCCTCTAGCTTTTTGTGGCCTCCAATCTTGGATCGGGCTTTGTGATGCTCTGGATGAGCGTCCCTGACGGTTGCCGGCGGTAGAGCTCCGTCGTCGGCGTCGTCATCTTCTTTTTTAATTAAATAAAAACATAAAACATTTATTTTAGCAGAATTCAAAACTTTTAATTCTTCTTACATTTTAGTCCTTTTTGAATTACTTTTAGGTCCTTTTATGACATTTAGGTCCTTTCATCATTTTTCTTAAATATTTTGAATAAAGTTTTAATTGAAAATATTACATGTTTTACCCTGAACATTTAAAATAATGTTTTCTAAGTTTAAAACTTTAATAAAAGCCCTCCAGAGTTTTTTAAATGTATTTTGTTTCAGACAAATTGCATTGAAGGCCCTGGATTTCCTTGGAACCTTTCTGACAATTTATTTTTTCTGTAGAAATTGCATATCAGCCCTCATACTTCTCAAAATGTTTCTGAATGCTCATTTTTGATGGTTTATTTGCATGTAAACCCCTACATTCTTCTGAAATCATCCAGGATGCATGTTTTTGTTGGTTAATTTGCATTTAAACTCCTAGACTATTTGAAAACTTTTCTGAAGCATGTTTTCTCTAGGGAAATTACACTTTAACCCTCTGTCTTTACTGAAACTTTTCTGGATGCATGTTTTTGCTAGGTAATTTGCAGTTTAGCCTGTGTACTTCATTGATTTTACTTTGATTGCCTGTTTTCAAGGGTAAAATGACCGTTTTGCCCCTGAAACTTTCTGGAACTTTTCTACATCATTTTTCTTGCATTTTTACCCTGATTTTATGCAGAATTTATTTAAATGCATGTTTAGGTGGTAAAATTGCTTTTTGGCCCCTAGGAAACTTCATTTTTACTAAGGATGCACATTTGACCCTAGAATTCTTCATAATTGCATAGAATGTGATTTCCTATGTGTTGTTTTTGACGATTTGGGCTTTCGAACTTTAGTTTTTCTTGGAATTTGGGCTTTTGGCACAAAACCCCCTGAATTTTTCATATTTGCATTCACACTTGCATTTTGCATATCTTTTCACATCTTTTTGCATGGATTTTCCTGTCTTTTCTTCTCGATTTTGTGCACGCTTTCCCAGTTTGATTCCGGCTTGGTTTTCTCCCTATTTGTCGGATTTTCCTCGATTTTCCGTGGTTTTCACTTGTTTTGGTTTCCATAGCCGGAGGGCATACCGTAAAAGGCTTGTCAAAGCCGACATTGTCCCGAAATGAGGATTATTTTCCCCTTTTTGATTTTCTTGGATTTATCCTAATTTCCACTGTTTTGAGAGACGCTTTCCTAGAATTTCTCGATTTTCACAATTTTCCTCATCGCCTAAGGGCGTACAGTAAAGCGGCATTCTCAATGCCTACATTATATCCTCGGATTAACTTTTTCCTTTATTTCATTTCTTCTTTACTTTGATTTGGCATGTTTTCAATCATCTTCATGCATGTGCATATAGAATAAGCAAGCATACATTTAGCAGACCATTGACAGTAGGAAAACCTAGAAAGACCGAGTTTTCTCGGGCGCATGGGAATGCCTAAACCCTTCCCCATGCGTAACCAGAATCCTTACCCTTTCTCTGGCCCGCATTCATTTGTGCATTGTCCATCAGGCACGGATCACACATGCATTCTGCATTTTTTTTTGTTTCGTGATTTTCTTGTGTTTTTTGGTTTTCCTTGTCTTTCCATTAAAAGACTAGGTGGCGACTCCTTTCCTTATCCTTTTTGTCTTCCTTTGGTGTTTCTGGATCTTGTCTCTTCTTCCAGATTCACCATTTTCACCGTGACCATATCGGATCTCCTCGTGTGTTTCCGCACACTAAGTAGTAGGAGAGCCGCGCAAGGGTTCCACCGACATGGTCATAGGAACTAGCGACTCCGCTGGGGATAACCAGATTCTAACTTTCATTTTGGTTTCCCTACTTTTCTTTGGTCTGTTTACATTATGCTTGTTTGCTTGTTCTTATTTACTTGTGAATATCTGACTGAACATGCCTTTTTGCCTTCTTTACACTATTGCTATGTCACTGCACATGCACTTGACCTAATGCATGCTTTGTTTGTCGATATTTGCGTTTTACTCACTTACTTGAGTGCAACACCATCACATGCCATGTTTACGCCTCTTGTTTGACTTTTTGGATGCTAGAATTGTGTGTTTTCCCCCTTCTTGTAGAATTTGCCATGATTAGGAGAGTAGAGACTTGTTTGCCTCCCTATCTGGTTAAAACACACAAATTCAGACAAACAATTAAATAAAGCGTAACTAGAGACAAATGCTCATAAATTCCCTCTGGTTAAAACACACAAACTCAGTGGAACAATTAATAAAGCTCAACTAGAGACGAATGATCACAATCCCTTCTGGTTTAATAAAACTCAAGTAAAAGACATCAAAGCGTATTGCATGTCTGATCATATAGGGCATGCATCTTGTCCTCTCGGTCTACCCACAGTTTGCGAAGGACGATTCTGGCAGCCTGTTCTATTGCTTTGGCGTGGAACGTGTTGTTAGTTTGTCCCCCCTTGTCTAGGATTGTGTCGGTGCTAGTAGAGGGTACAACTCCTTGCTACTGCAGGAGACGAGGCCACCAATGCACCACTCGTTCACTGCCTGAGCTTTGGCCAGGATTTAGAACGGGGACCTTACTTTCTGACCGGAGTCGAAACCCAAAACCCATGAGTGCGTCCCATATGGTCAGCTCTATGTGGGATATGCTTGGTGAGAGAGAGCATGTTAGCTACATTCATGTGCATGTGTGCCATTCATGCCACCGTAACAAACAACTGCATAGCTAACTTATCTGCTTCTATTATTGTCTTATCTTCTCTTTCCTTCTCTTTTCACTAACACTTAGGGTTTCCTTTCCTTTTTGTTAGGAATTGAGTTCTTTGCGAATTCCTATGTTTGAGCCTGGGAGTTCCTTTCTGTGACCTCATTCCCGAGGTATCGTTCTCGACTGTCTGTTCCTGAGCTTTCGTCGCTTTTCGACGATAGCTCCTCGTAGGCGTCGTCCTTTCATCTACAATCGTAGCCCGGTCCTTACCCGTTCACGGTCCATCATGGCCTAGTGAGCTTTTGAGACTTCTGCACCTACTACCCTGGAGGGGATTCCTGCTGTTGCCCCTCCTCATTCCTTTGCCTTGACATCACTTACTCCCTCATCGCTCCATGGAGGCTTCTTCCCGGCACCTAGAGCTCCTCGTCCTCCGATTTCAGGACATTGGCAGACCTTCACTGGCCTGGAGCCTACAATGGAGGTAGTTATTGTAACAACCTCTAGGGTATCTGATCTAACAGTGCCCTATTCTTTTGTCGATCCTCACTCACTGGATACTCAGTTTTCTACGATTGTCTCTTCGATAGGGATCCAGCCTGCAGCCGCCTTGAACTTCCAGCCCTCTCTGACTTCCCTACCGCTTAATGTGGTGACCCTCGATACTGTTGTCGATGGTTCAGCCACCATACAATCTCAGTAGCTTCTGGTCCTTGCTTAGAGGCTGCAGAACATGGCCTTTGCCTTGGATTCCACCTTGACTACACCTATCTGTCCCGTTCCCGAGGATCCTGCTCTGCTGGCTCAAGCACTGCATGCAGCAGCAGTCACTCCACCTCTGTAGTTGTCACCACAGCTTCCTGCTGTCCCGACAATGGGTGTAGCCACTCTGCTAGTAGCATCATATCCACAGCATGCACAGCATCTTCCTCCGACATTTGGTGGTCAGCCTCTCGGGCTGACGGGAGTTCATCGGCCTCCGAACCCAACCATACCGATTCAGCAGCAGCTGCTCCCACACACAACTGCACGCACTGCACAGCACAATATTTCCTTACCCGTGCATCAAGTTCAGGCATCCACATACACTCCACAACTGGCACACACACATGGGTACACTGGTCATCTCGCCACAGCACCAGGTGGTGAAATGATAGATCTAGAGGAGTACATGGGTGCCATAGACATAGCGTACGCGAGACTCGCCTCGGTTGCACACTCGATGTCAATAGCAACGCCTAATGCACTTTGTGCCAAGATGAATGACCTGGAGAAAGCTCTCTGACAAGTGCAGGGTGGGGACCGCCAGTCTTTCTCATTCTGAGACCTCTGCTACTTTCGAGAGGTGGTACTCCCACCAAACTTCCATATCCCGGAATTTGTGAAATACAACGGGAAAGGCTGCCCAATTTCACATCTCAGGGCGTACTGTGGCGATCTCGCTCAGCTCCAGGCTGACGAGAGGCTTCTTATTCGCCTCTTTCAAAAAGGTCTCACTGGTCCGACTCTGAAGTGGTTCACATCTCTAGATATGGCCACCATCAGGGCTTGGAACGATCTGAGTCAAGCTTTTCTGGAGCAGTACTCCTTTAATCTGGACATGGTCCCAAAGCGCGAGGACCTAGTCGCAATAAAATAGAAGCCCCACGAGTCGTTCGGGGAGTATGTCGGGCGTTGGCGAGCCCTCGCATTACAAGTGTGCAATAGACCCTCTGACGAGGAGTCTATCGAAATTATTATTCGAGGAGCGCAGCCAGCCACTAGGGCCCTACTTAGCATTCAGCCTATCACCACTTTCTCTGCCCTGATTAAAGCTGGCGCTCACGTAGAGGGTTCGCTCAATAGTGGAAGTTTCCCTACGCTTGCGGCATTTGCCAAGCAGACGATGGCTTCTGGTGGATCCAGTAACACTAATAATGGCAATAATGGATCTAACACTGGATTCGGTCGGAAGAAAGAGTCATCTAGGAATGCTGTGGCGTATATAGGAGCCCCTGCTATGCCAGCGAGTGTGGTGAACCTGCTAGCTCGTAATCAAGTCATTTATGCACCTACACCTAGGGCTCCACGCACATCACAGATCACAACCACCGCTGAACCGGTCTACCAGCCAGCACTGGCAAAGTAAGGGCGTTACCTGGGACGAAGGCGGTCACCACGACCTGAGAGAGACTTCACACCTCTGGCTGAGCCGCTAAGTGTTACATTTCCCAAGGTAGCGTCATTACTGAAGCTTCCAAAAATCCGCCCACCGCCAAACCCGATTCCACCGTGGTTTAAGGCAGATTTATTCTGCAGTTACTATAGAGTCGCCGGGCACTCTACAGATAATTGCTACACACTCTGGAATGCTATTCAGAATCTGATTGACCTCAAGGCAATCACCATTAACACTCAGGAGGCAGAGCCTAGGCTTGCTGCATGAGCACCCCACACATCTGCATCCACATCAGGAAACATAGTTAACCAACCACTGCTTGAGCTTGCACCGGGATCTTCGGGAGTCCATTCCCTGTCTTCGGGTGTCTTCGGGTGAGGTCGAGCCTTTTGATCCTTCTCGCCTCATCCCTGATGTTTCAGAGGCCATTTCTTATCAACTGAGTCAGTCTTTTCTTGACACTGTCAATTCTACTATGAACATGATACAGTTGACTACTCGACCGAGGCGCGCGGCTGCCAGACCCACCATGAAATCTACCCCACCAACAATCTGTTTGTTAGCTAGACCAAGGCCTAATCTTGCCCACCAAGAACCAAAATCCTCTTTGCCAGCTTCAATCCCTATAGAGCTAAGAGCCCGTGCTCCTGTGGTCATCAACTAACACAGGAAACCCATCGCATGCCCTACAGTTACACCGCTGAAGTGTGCGCAGAGGTAACGCGGTCGAGAAGGGTGTACAAGGCGCCAGCCCCAGCAAAAAAAACTAGCCAACCTGTGGCCTCATCTACCCAAGTTAGAGCCAACATTCTTGGTCCAATCCTTGAGGAAACTACCACCAAAGCTAACCCTACCACCAGAGCTGATGCACCAGTAGCCGACATTACTGCCCAGCTAAATAAAATTAAGGCAGACATTTCTATCTGGGACCGCATCCACACCTCAGCTAAACATAGGGAAGTGTTCCTCAAAGTCTTCCAGGCCACCCATGTTTCCTCAACAATACAATCCTCAGCCTTGGAAAACATGGTGGGAGTGATAGCTGTGCCTGAGGTCATTTCCTTCTCCAGTTCTGAGCTTCCTCCGGCAGGGACAAATCACAATCAGCCCCTTTTCATTGCGGTGCAATACCAAAACTTCCGCATTCCTCTTACTCTAATCAATAATGGCGCTGGTTTGTGGACTGCAAGTCAGGTGGGCTTCAAATCGGAGGACATTACTTCGACGGTGAAGAGAATGATGGTCTTCGATAACATGCACCATGATGCATTAGGAATCCTGGTTATTCCTTTGATCATTGGTCCCGCCCGTTTCAAGGTTGAGTTTTATGTTGTTGACCTTGAACCATCCTTCAATCTCCTGCTTGGGCGTCCTTGGCTCCACAAGCATCAGGTCATCTCCTCAACCCTCCATCGTATGATCAAATTCCGCTGGAACAATGACATTGTTGTTGTAATGGCGGAAGACCTCGAAAAGGAGAAGGTTGAGGTAGTCTCTTCGGTCTCTTCCCATACCGTCTGCTTTTACTCTAGATCCTCTGATGTACTTTACCGTGTTGACCGTTTTGAACTGGTCAATTTATTCCTATTCTCGAGCGCACCAGTCATTTGGCCACTTTTGGCAATCCCTTTTCGATGGTCGAGAAATTATGTCAGAGATGGGGGTATGAGAAAGGAGCACCTCCCAGGCGAAATGGCCAAGGAATCGCGGAACCAATCGCCGTGGAAAGAAGACGTGAGTTTGAGGGATTGGTATACGAGCGCAGGCCACAGGATGGATGCGCAAGGCGTTGTAAGTTTCAAAAGCTCGTCATTCCTCGAGATTTAAATAATTTTGTCTGTGCGGGATTGCTGGATCCCAATCGGAGTTTGATGCTTGCAGATTCCGAGTCCAATGAGCCGGTCAGTGAGTCATAATGGGTATCCATAGAGGACTGCTACTCGGAAGGGGAAACTATGAACTTCAGAATGGGTTCAACGTCATCCATATCCCCGGGGAGAGCCATGCTCGCACCGTCGCCTCCAGAATCAATGGAGGATCTGTCTGTTAATCCAACAGCAGCATGGGATGCATCAGGGGTAGAGTCAGCAACAGCAGCTTCATAGCATCAGGCAACAATGAGGAGGTTACAGCCGAGGCAACTAGAATCAGAACCTGAGGTGCAGAGGACTACAAGCGCCTACTATGTGGATTCCCCTTCTAACGAAGAGGAGGGAGATGTTGTGGTAGCCCAAGTGGATAACATGCTCAGCGGCTTAGAAGTTCTATTTCAGGAGCAGTTGTCAGTACTGGTTGAAGATGCGCAAGATGAAATCAGGCGCAGAAAAGGGAAAACAGCAATGGCAGAGGATAAGGGAGAATCAGCAGCAACACCGAGTCAGTCTACAATCATGACCCTTGAGGAAAACAAATCATCATATGCTAGACCAGAGGAGTTCATCTCCTATCAGTCGGGAGGCGGGTCTAGGTGGCATTGCCAGACTTCCCCACTTGAGCAGTGGGGTCCAAAACAAAAGATCTTGAGTTAGGCTCAGGAGGGAACCCGGGCAGCAGCACTCACATTAGTCAAACAGATGACAGCTGCCCACCTGTTGCACATGTTGTGCAAAGACAATACGGTAATCAAAACTTTTGGGTATCAGAGGAGGAGCAATCAGATGCAGGTTCGGAGCCAAGAATCATCAAGGGTGCAGTGACCATTTTGAAACACCATCAGAGGCTGTCATCTTTGAGGACGTGGATTGAATCGAGCAATCGAAGCTAGTTAACTCTTGCTACTTGAAAAAGTACTATTAGTGATCATAAACAGCATGTCCTCACTCTACGACACCAGCACTTCCCTTCATGCATGCATTCATTCTCTTCCTACATTCATGTAGCTCTGCATCACAACACACTAATTCTCATGCAGAATATGCATATGTAGGGCATAGTTCTCTTGCATCAACGCATGTATGGATCTTAGCCCTATGATGATAGGCGGGATAAGCCAGCTAATGTTGGGAATGTGTAGCACCTCCTCAGGTAGATACTATTCAGGAACCTAGAGAGTGAGGGAGCCACCTTTCATTGTGAATTGGGCGAAATATCCAAGCTCCTCAGGGACCCTACACCTCCCAGAGGGAGACAAAATGTTAGGGGTGAGAATGAGTGCGTGAGAAATATAAAAAAATGAAATATCTGTGAAATGGCATAAAAAAAATAATAATAAGAGGACAGAAGTCGTAGATAGAAGTCCGCCCTAAGGAGAGAGGCGTGTCGGGTAACCCTGTCCCTCAAGTTTATCATGGAGAGGAGTCGGAGTGAATACCTGGGAGAAATGCCTAGAAGGGCCTAGCCACCCCTTTAAACAAGCAACAACTCCCCACCATAGACCAGGTACCTATTACCTCCAAGACAGGGATAGGGTGAACCCACATGCCTATGAGGGAGAGAATAAAGAATAATTAAAATAAAAAGCAGGGGTATGGTCTAGTGGGGTTTGGAATGGAGCCCAAAACATAGTGACCCGTTTCTAGAGAGCCACCCAACAACTAGGGGCTTGGATAGAGTCTCATGAGGTATGGAGTTGCCATTCTCTTTGTACTTGGCAATAGGCATCCCAACGCTGAGGGCACCAATAAGATCCAACAAATCATTTAGCATGCATACATTTTTTCCTACAAACATCATCGTAATAAATGTCGCGAAGTGTCACTTGGCTCTCTTGTGGGTTGAATGCGACAACGTCTTTCAATTCAAGAGAATCAAGAGGACATCACCTAAACCAGGGGCATGTAAGCTACTCTGGTTGGTTTGGGACCATTTGTGCCAACCAGGGGCATGTCAGCTGTCTTATAGTTGGCCACATTGAGCCAGTACTTAACCAAGGGCATGAAAGCCGCTCTGATTGGTTAAGAGTCTTCCATGTCAGCTAAGGGCATGTCAGCTGTCCTATGGTTAGACACTTTGATCCATGTTAACCAAGGGCATGTCAGCTGTCCTATGGTCGCAAGCTCTGGGCCAATCCTCGACTAGGGGCATGTCAACTGCGTTATAGGTCGAAGCTCCCCAGTGATCGGCCGGAGGGCGCAGTCGAACGATCCCAGTCTGCTGTCCTTATCTCGCTGCTTGGTTAGAACCAGTTGGTAACCAGGACCTTATCTTAGGGTTGTGCACAAGATTTGGTCTTTTCAGCTCTTTTAGCTACAGTCGTTAGTTCTGGATCAATCCCTCCATTACATTTTCGACTTTTATCTACTTGCCTTGATTCTACTAAATGTTGTCAAACAAGCAAAATGGAAATCTGTGGCTGAAGAATGATGTTTTGAACATGTTTTGCAGGAGATCATCTACCCTTTCTGAAGAGTCTCGAGCCAGGAAAGCTGAAGTGCCTTTCATATCATGGGGCACCCCACAATAGTTGTGCCCACACACTACTCAGATGTTCTCCAAGCTTGGACCAAACAGTTAAATGAAAGTGACCGCGGCAAGCTACGGATTTTGGGAATCTCCACAAAGCTTCTGGACATCACAAAAGTGGAGGTTTCCCGATACTTTTTGTGTGCGACTGCCCGATTCTGGAAGGCGGATCATCACATTTTCCGTTTTGGGAGAACCAAACTGACCCCAAGCCTGGAGGAAGTACACAGAATTTGTTGCCTACAAGAGTTCCTAGGACCCACAGTGTTCATGAGGCAAGACGGGTATTCCTCAGTCTTGTGTGAGCTAACAGGCCTACCGGCTAGTGAATGTGGTCGTCAGCTCATTTGTTCAGATGGACTCTCTCCCATGCTGAAATTGGCTTACTTTGACATAGTGGCCTGAGTGCGTGCCTCCCTAGGTGACGAGCTGTGGCTAAAAGACTTTGTTGTCCGCTTCCTGGGAGAGTTAATCTTCAGCCATGGTCAGATGATTGTAAGCATCAAAGTTGCCGAGATTGCCTTGGCAGTTGTCACCCAGCAGATGGATCTAGCTCCAATTATCCTAGCAGAAACTTATCGGGCGCTAGACTGTTCATTGCGGTGCTGCCGGCACTTCTACGGCTGTGGAGCTTTTGTACAAGTATGGATGGCTACACATCTGGGTGTAGAAGTCTTGCTCCCGCAACGATCAGTCTTCGAATCCTACAGTCAAAGCGGCCATGCGCGCACGCTCACCTCAGTTCAGAAGGAATACGAGCATTTAGAAAGCTTGACAGAACAAAAAATCATCTGGCGCATTATTCCCTCGGCTTCTCATGACTTTGAGGTTTTCTTCAATACAACAGACATGCGGCTTATCGTCCTGTCGAGGTTTACTGGTGGAGCGGAATACCACCCAATCCGTGTGATGCGGCAGTTCAGTTACCAACAAGATGCCTTTGTTCAGGAATAGATGCCAGCACGGTTCAAAGAATACCCCCTGAGCTCCTACAATCCGACTAGCGAGCTATCTCGCTTGCTCAGTGGCTCCATACGATCAAAAGATCTCGCAACCAGAGAAGGGAAGAGTTGCACAGTAGATTATGAAGCCGAAGTCGAAGAGACTTCGCCAATCTGCGGTGTTGGCCCGAGCCGTACGCTCTTTGCCAAAACCTTGGGCTCCAAGAGATCTAGAGATGATAACGATTCTTAACATTCACATCATGTTACTGGTTCCTTGCAAGTTGAAGTACATGTAAACATTCCATTGACTTTGATATTAAAAATCTTCAGAACATTTCTGGCCAGCTTGATGGATTGATCATGGTTGATGCAGAACGAAGATCGCCACCCTGACAACATGTGCAAGGCTAGTGCCAAATTCTACTTCCTTTTGCCTGTCGGCTTGGCTCTGGGGACCACCCAGATAATAGCCGAGTATCTCATTTTATTGCCCCAATCTGGACGAAGGAAGTCTTCACAACTTCTATGTCAGAAAGGGGGGCATGTTCCTTTACATTTCAATTTTCCTATCCACGGTTCATTCCGATGGAACAAATCCTGGTGTTCATTCACCTTTGATTTTCCCATCCACGGTTTGTTCCGATGGAACGAATCCTGGTGTAGTTTTCCTATCCACGGTTCGTTTCGATGGAACAAATCTTGGTGTGATTTTCCCATCAACGGTTCGTTCCATTGGAACGAATCCTGGTGTTCATTTACTTTGACTTTCCCATCCACGGTTCGTTCCGATGGAACGAATCCTAGTGTGATTTTCCCATCCACGGTTCGTTCCGATGGAACGAATCCTGGTGTTCATTCACTTTTGGATCTTCCCATCCACGGTTTGTTCCGATGGAACGAATCCTGGTGTAATTTTCCTATCCATAGTTCGTTCCGATGGAACGAATCCTGGATTGATTTTCCCATCCACGGTTCGTTCCGTTGGAACAAACCCTGGTGTTCATTTACTTTGATTGTCCCATCCACGGTTCGTTCCGATGAAACGGATGGAACGAATCCTGGTGTGATTTTCCCATCCACGATTCGTTCCGTTGGAACGAATCCTGGTATTCATTTACTTTGATTTTCCCATCCAAGGTTCGTTCCGATGGAACAAATCCTGGTGTGATTTTCCCATCCATGGTTTGTTCCGATGGAACGAATCCTGGTGTTCATTCACTTTTGAATCTCCCATCCACGATTCGTTCTGATGGAACAAATCCTGGTGTAATTTTTCTATCCACGGTTCATTTCGATGGAACGAATCCTGGTGTGATTTTCCCATCCACGGTTCGTTTCGTTGGAACGAATCCTGGTGTTCATTTACTTTGATTTTCCCATCCACGGTTCGTTCCGATGGAACAAATCCTTGTGTGATTTTCCCATCCACAGTTCGTTTTGATGGGACGGATCCTGGTGTTCATTTACATTGATTTTCCTATCCACGGTTCGTTTCGATGGAACGAATCCTTGTGTGATTTTCCCATCCATGGTTTGTTCTCACGGAACGAATCCTGGTGTTCATTTACATTTTCAATTTTCCTATCCACGGTTCATTCCAATGGAACGGGTCATGGTGTACTTTTACTTTTGAATTTTCCTATCCACGGTTTGTTTTGTTAGGATGAATCCTGGTATCCTTCATTTCACCTCTCTTTGTTTCTTCCCTGTGGGCTGGTAGCCCGAACTACCCGGATGACTTCTGTGATCAGTCATTCTCCGGTGCTTTTCTCGACAAGTGCGATAACCAATCATGTCTCTTAGGAGCTGATTGGTCGTCAGCTTGTCAGTGCTTTGTTTTTGTTCCTCTGTTAGGCTTCGGCTGTGGTGGCAGGACCTCTGGTATGTTCTCTGGCTAGTGGCTAGTTGCCGGTGGATAACTCTTGCTTGTGGTTTTACGTGGGGTGTCTTTGTCAACCCTGAGCATCGGTCTCTGTTCTACTCGTCCTCCAACCTCGCTCAGGGAGGGGCATCTGTAGACATCCCAATTTTCTGATTTTGCAGGATGAAGATGTGGTGGATGAGCTCTAACCCTAATTGGGCCCATTTAATTCATGGAAGCCCATTTGGGCTCATGAAGGCCCATTAAACCCAATCTGAGCCCATTTTGGCCCATTAGGCCTAATTAGGCCTTTTTAACTCTTTAAAAGCTCATTCAATTTGTTTGGGCCCATTTGGTCCATTTGGACCCACTTAAACCCATTTGGGCCCATGGGGGCTCATAAGGCCCACATAGGCCCATGAAGCCCACAAAGGCCCTCGATAGCTCATCCCACCTTCCTCTTCCTTTCCAACCCAATACCTTATTTTCTCCTCTTTATTTTCAAAGTTTTTAGTTCACTAATTTCTCACCAATGTCATCTAAGTCTTCTTCTCCTTCCACGATAAAATGCAATCACTGAATCCATTTCTTCCCACGAACCAGCCACTGAACCCACTCCTCCTTGTTGGTCTCATCAACCCAGCCTCTTCAGCCCACTGATCCAGCAACTCCCAGCAGCCAACCATTGGATGAGCCGTCGCCAGAGAGGGGCCAGGATCGCCGTTGGTTGCTGTCGGCGATCAAGGAGGCAGCTAGGGAACATTAGTTACTGATTTGTTAGGTCTGTTAGAGAAGTGTCGTGTAGTTAGCGGGTTAGTTAGCATTCTGTTAGGAAGTTTGTGATGGGTTATGGGTTTGAGTGTTGGGTTTCTGTCGCCTATAAAAGGAGGAGAAGTGTCAGAGAGCAGAGGTTTTTTATGAAGAGATAGAGAGAATTCCAGAGTGAGTGGAGTGTCAGCGGAGAGAAGAAGCAGTGCGTTCCAAAGCTCCGGCGAGGATCTCCAGCCAGGTACACACACTGACCTCTCCTAGCTTCTGAATTCTAGTCCTATAGGTCCCTCCCTCTCTTCCTGGAGTGGCTCCAAGGGATCCAGAGTGATCCCTTGGCCAGAGGAGCTCCACCGTGCCCTGCCATCGATGTTCTCCGGTGACAAAGGTGGGGGGAGGGGTAATCCAGGAAGTGTTCTAGATCCCCGATCGCTTTCTCCACCTTCTCTGGTCTCCCCGATGCTCCACGGCCCATCGGATCGCCGCTCCATCGCTCCCAGCAGCCAGCACGTCGATCGCCGGAGAACGCACCCAAAGCAGCTGTCGCTGGAGAAGACGACCCCTTCAGAGGAGGAGCGTGTGCTTCCCGCCGCTCTGCACACCTCCGATGCTCCAGCAACACTCCTTCATGACCCGCGAAGCCTCCGGAACCACCAGGACCACGCCATAAGCCTTGGATCGCTTCAGCAGCGTCGCCCGCCGGAGGAAGCCACAGCGGCGACAGGCGGACCGCCTCCTTGCTCCACCAGCGTCCGCACCACTCCAGAGGAAGCAAGGAAGCCCCCAAAGCATCCCGCAGCCACCAGAAGTCGTGCCTCAGCCTCCGGAGTTACCTTCTTCCCCAATGCCGTCGCCAGACTCCCGCGGTGCCGGAGGGGATGGGGAGGCCATTCCCGCCGATGGATCCCACATCGGAGCCTCTGGATCTTCTTCTTTTCCTCCCCTTTAGCTTTTTATGGCCTCCGATTTTGGATCGGGCTTTGTGATGCTCTGGATGAGTGTCCCCGGTGGTCACCGGCGCCGTCATCTTCTTTTTTAATTAAATAAAAACATAAAACATTTATTTTAACAGAATTCAAAACTTTTAATTCTTTTTACATTTTAGTCCTTCTGGAATTACTTTTAGGTCCTTTCATCATTTTTCTTAGATATTTCGAATAAAGTTTTAACTGAAAATATTACATGTTTTTCCTTGAACATTTAAAATAATGTTTTCTGAGTTTAAAACTTTAATAAAATCCCTCCAGAGTTTTTTAAATGTATTTTGTTTCAGACAAATTGCATTGAAGACCCTGGATTTCCTTGGAACCCTTCTGACAATTCATTTTTTCTGTAGAAATTGCATATCAGCCCTCATACTTCTCAAAATGTTTCTGAATGCTCATTTTTGATGGTTTATTTGCATGTAAACCCCTGCATTCTTCTGAAATCATCCAAGATGCATGTTTTTGCTAGTTAATTTGCATTTAAACTCCTGAACTATTTGAAAACTTTTTTGAAGCATGTTTTCTCTAGAGAATTGCACTTTAACCCTCTTTCTTTACTGAAACTTTTCTAGATGCATGTTTCTGCTAGGCAATTTACAGTTTAGCCCATGTACTTCATTGATTTTACTCTAATTGCCTGTTTTCAGGGGTAAAATGACTATTTTGCCCCTAAAACTTTTTGGAACTTTTCTGAATCATTTTCTTGCATTTGTACCTTGATTTTATGCAGAATTGTTTTAAATGCATGTTTAGGTGGTAAAATTGCATTTTGGCCCTTAGGAAACTTCATTTTTACTAGGGATGCACATTTGACCCCAGAATTTTCATAATTGCATAGAATGTGTTGTTTTTTATGATTTGGGCTTTCGAACTTTAGTTTTTCTCGGAATTTGGGCTTCTTGCATAAACCCCCTAGATTTTTCATATTTGCATTCACACTTGCATTTTGCATTTCTTTTCACATCTTTTTGCACGGATTTTCTCGTCTTTTCTTCCCGATTTTGCGCACACTTTCCCAGCTTGATTCCGGCTTGGTTTTCTCCCCATTTTCCGAATTTTCCTTTGGTTTTCCATGGTTTCCACTTGTTTTGGTTTTCCATCACCCAAGGGCGTACCGTAAAAGGCTTGTTAAAGCCGACATTGTCCTGAAATGAGGATTATTTTCCCCTTTTTGATTTTCTCGGATTTATCCTAATTTTCCCTTTCCAAGAATTTCTCGATTTTCACAATTTTCCTCATCGCCCAAGGGCGTACAGTAAAACGGCATTCTCAATGCCTACATTTGACCCTCAGATTAACTTTTTCCTTTATTTCATTTCTTCTTTACTTTGATTTGGCATGTAAAGTAGCCAAATCCCTTCCCCATGCGTAACCAGAATCCTTACCCTTTCTCTGGCCCACATTCATTTCTGCATTGTCCATTAGGCGCGGATCACACATGCATTCTGCATTTTGTTTTGTTTCGTGATTTTCTTGTGTTTTTTGGTTTTCCTCGTCTTTCCATTAAAAGACTAGGTAGCGACTCCTTTCCTTATCCTTTTTGTCTTCCTTTGGTGTTTCTGGGTCTTGTCTCTTCTTCTGGATTCACGATTTTCGCCGTGACCGTATCGGATCTCCTCGTGTGTTTCCGCACACTGAGTAGTAGGAGAGCCGCGCAAGGGTTCCACGGGCATGGTCACACTTGGTAATCAAATTTTATAAACATATTTGGGTCCAGATTTGACATGCCGAAATTCCATAGTTTGGTAGGCCGATCTAGATCGGTCGACCGAATTAGGTCAACAGTCAACATTCAGGCCAAATTCGGTATACCGAAAATAGTTTGGTCGACCGAAATCTCCTGATTCGGGTGACAATCTAAAATCGGACGACTGAATTTCGACCAGAGGACCCAATTTGACAGAAAGACAGCGTACCGAAATGGTTCGGTATGCCGAATTCTACGAAAAATAGAAAACGGCCCAAACCCTACTGTCTAAAATTGTCCCAACTGGGACCTCCGATCAGACCCCCTAAACAAACGCCAAAAATCTTGCATAAAACTTAAGTTGTAGACCCACGAGTCAAGATATAAAATAGCAAAGTCAGAAGGGTCAAAATTACCTAAATCACACTAACCGCCATAAATACCCATAAATTCCACAATAAATTCTCAAAAATTCTAAAACATTAAATTTAGTCTAGATTATATGCAACCTAGGCATTTCTACCATTTTGCATAATTTCTACACATTAAAATGGAGGTACGTACCTGAAACGAACTTCGATGATCTCTGGCTGATTCCGGCGAATTCTGGCGGCCTCGCACGTCCACGGCCACTCCACGACCTCTAGGATGTCGCTTCGAAGCTCCCCAGGCAGCCATGAGCCACCCAAGTGCCTCTACTTCTCTCCCTCTCTCTCTCTCTCTATCGACACGCAAAAGAAGGGAACAGAGGAGGCAGGGGAGGATGGGGGAAAGTAGAAGGGGGTGGAGAAGGAGGAGTGGGGTGGAAGGGAAGGGATGGTGGGGAAGAAGAGAAGCGCGCTTGAGGAGGAGGAGAAAAGAAGAAGAAAGAAGGAGAAGACGGCAATGAGTGACGGGGAGTGCGGTGAGGGCAGCTTAAAAAGCTTGCGTACGCAGTAGTTGGGAACATGCTCACCTGCACGTCTCAGCCACCAACACCCCACACAAGCACACTAGCCACTTAGCCCAACCACCAGCCACAGCAATCGATCCACGGTGCAGACCCCACACTTGGGCCCTACACGCAAAGTGCCACAATGCATAGTGCCAAACCACTTACAGGCACACACAAATAGAAGCTAGCCCACAAGATTCAAGCTCAAAAGTACAAAACCACACAATGGGCCTTGGAACAGTAACACCCGTCTAGGAATAAATTCATTAAAATGTAAATAATTACAAAATGAATTTTACGGGTTTTACATCCTAACCCCTTTAAAAGAAGATTTCGCCCTCACTAGGCGAAAAATATGAGTATTGGGTTAGGATGGCTCCCTCACGTTCCCAAGTGGCCTTCTCGGCTCCATGATGTCGCCACCTCACCAAAACCAGCGGAATCACCTTGTTCCGCAGCACTTGCTCCTTGCGGTCAATAATCTCGGCGGCATCCTCCACAAAGGACAGATCTTCCTGGAGCCCTTCTTGCTGAACTGGGACCACATGAAAAACATCAGCCAGGCACTTCCTCCACATGGAGACATGGAATACGTTGTGCACGGATAACATCTCTGGTGGTAGATCCAACTGATAAGCAACCTCACCGATTCTCTGGGTGATCGGGTACGGGTCAATATAGCAAGGGCTCAGCTTGCCATGTTTCCCGAACAGCACGACACCTTTGGTCGGCGACATCTTCAGAAACACATAGTCTCCCACCAGAAACTCCAGTGGTCTCCGCCTCCTATCGGCATAGCTCTTTTGCTGACTTTGTGCAGCCAACAGCTTGCTCCAAATCAAATCCACCTTGTTCTCATATAGCTGCACAAGCTCAGGACCAATCAACTGACACTCGCCCACCTTATTCCAGCAAACCGGCGATCTGCATGGCCTACGGTACAAAGCTTTGTACGGTGCCATCCTGATGCTTGAGTGATAGCTATTGTTGTAGGCGAACTCAATCAACAGCAAATGGTCCTCCCAACTCCCTTGAAAGTCTAAGGCAAATGCTTTGAGCATATCCTCCAGCATCTGGATGTCCTCTCTGTCTAACCATCCGACTGAAGATGAAATGCTGTGCTATAGTTGAGCACGATGCCAAAGCTCTCCTACAGAGTTCTCTAGAATCTTGAGGTGAACCTCATGTCTCTATCCAACACGATGGACACCAGAACACCATGCAGCCTAATCACCTCTGAGACATCTAACTCCGTCAGGCGGGGCATCGGAAGCTTCACCCGAATGGCCAGGACGTGAGCAGACTTGGTTAGCCGATCCATAATCAGCCACACAGTGTCGTTCTTCCTCTGAGTTCGTGGCAAACTAGTCACAAAGTCCATCGAGATGTACTCCCACTTCCACACAGGAATATTTAATGGCTGCAAGGTCCCTCCAGGTCTCTAGTGCTATGTCTTGACCAACTGGCAGGTAGTACACCTCGCCACATGGTCAGCAACATCTCTTTTCATGCCAGCCCACCAAAAATTCCCCTACAAGTCTCGGTACATCTTCATACTCCTAGGGTGAATAGTGTACCTAAACTAATGCGCTTCATCCAATAACCTCTGCCTGGCCTCCTCATGCTGGGGCACATACAGACGCATATGATACCTCAGCTCTCCATATGCCCCAATAGAGAAATGAGATTCTCTACCAGCCTCCAGCTTCTCAAACACAGCCTGAATAAACGGATTCAGCTACTGCCAGGCGACAATAAACTCTAACAGCTTCAGGCGAATAGATAGGTTGGCCACCCAAGCACCAACCGTTCCCCGAGCTTGTCGCTTTGGCCTGCAACTCACTAGATCCTCCAACATGGTCCACTCATTGACCATCAGGCTCGGCAATGCGTGCGTATGCCGACTCAGGGCATCGGCGACCACGTTGGCCTTATCGGGATGGTAAGACAGGCTAAAATCATAGTCTTTCAAATACTCCATCCAACGGAGCTGCCTCAGGTTGAGGTCTCTTTGCATGAAGATATACTTCAAGCTCTGATGATTAGTGAAGACCTCAAATTGCTTCCCATAGAGATAGTGTCGCCAGAGCTTGAGAGTGAACACTACGGCAGCCATCTCCAAATCGTGGGTCGGGTAGTTTTTCTCATGATCCTTCAGCTGACGTGAAGCATATGCGATGACATTGCCATGCTGCATCAAAATACACCCTAACCCAACGCCACTGGCATCACTATACACAGTGAAGCCACCACTTCCAGAATGCAGAGTCAACACAGGGGCAGGAACCAAACGAGATTTCAGCTCTTGGAAACTCGCCTCAGAATTCTGGTCTTAAAAAAAAGGAACTCCTTTCCTGGTCAACTTTGTTAAAGGCGTGGCTATGGAGGAGAAATTCCTGATAAACCTCCTATAATAGTCCGCTAGACCAAAGAAACTCCTGATCTCCGTCACAGTCCTAGGTTGCTCCCAACCGCTCACCGCTTCGACCTTGGCAGGATCCACTCTGATGCCTTTTCCAGAAATTAAATGGCCAAGGAACATGACTTCGCTCAACCAGAACTCACACTTGGAGAATTTAGCGTACAACTAATGATGCCTTAGAGTATCCAAAACCGCCCTCAGGTGCAAGGCATGAGTCTCAACATCAGGAGAATATACCAGCATGTCATCAACAAAAACCACAACGAAATGGTCTAGAAAAGGGCTGAAAATCTTGTTCATCAGATCCATAAATGCAGCTAGTGCATTAGTCAAGCCAAAAGGCATAACTGTGAATTCGTAATGCCCGTACCGCATCTGGAAAGCAGTCTTCTGAATGTCTGAGTCTCGTATCGTCAACTGGTGATACCCTGACCTTAGATCAATCTTTGAGAACATCGATGCAGACTGCAACTGGTCGAACAGGTCATTAATGTGGGATAGGGGATACTTATTCTTCACCGTGATCTGGTTCAGCATTTGATAATCTATACACAGTCGGAGCAAACCGTCCTTCTTGCGGACGAACAAGACAGGCGCTCCCCATGGAGACACACTCGGTCTGATAAATCCCTTGTCCAACAACTCTTGCAACTGAGCTCTCGCAATTCCACTGGTGCCATGCGATAGGGAGGCTTTGACACAGCACCAGAATCGGGGATCAGATCGATTGAGAACTCAACTTCCCTATGAGGTGGCATATAGGCAAATCATAAGGGAAAACGTTGGGATATTCACACACCACAGAGATATTGTGAACACCCAACTCAGGAGAAGTGGAGGTAACTATACTAGCTAGATACTCCACACAACCCCTAACCAAAGACTTATAAGCCTTCATTGCTGAGATGACTAGCTTAGGCTCACCCTAACACACACCTTGCACAAAAAAAGACCCATCCTCAAGAGACCCAAAATAAACTCTCCTCCGAGCACAGTCAATCAAAGCGGACTGTTGCGTCAACTAATCCATGCCGAATATCACGTCGCACTCTTGCATGTTTATCACGATCAAGCTGGCATCGAACTCTTTGCCATTCAACGTCAAGTTGATAGACTGCAGATACCTCAATGCGAAACTGTGCTCCCTCAGCGACGTCACCAAGCTGAGATAAAAGGCCAGTCTAGCTGGTCTCTCTCCCAACTCCGTCGCGAAAGACTTAGAGATAAAGGAGAAAGAACTCTCTGAGTCAAACAACACTTTGGCCATCCGACCAGCCACACTAAAAGAACCTCATGGCCAAACAAAACAACACCACACATCTATACAATCAGGCAGATGTCCAGATTACAAAAAGGATTACAACAAATTTCAAAGGGTTACAGAGCCAACTATTCATTCTTACCCTCAACAACATCTCCCGAAGACCCAACGCCTAGAGCTGAAATGGTGAACACCCGTCCCCTAGTCGGCTGCTGTGACACGCTTCCTGCCTTCTTAGGTGGTTCTGAACAGGATCTCTGAACATGTCCCATCTTCCCACAATTATAGCACACCACTGGAGCTGATGTCTGGCTAGGTTGAGGACAATATGTAGCGATGTGGCCCACCTGACCACAGTTGAAGCACTGGTTCCCATCGGGAGCACTAGACCCTGTCTGACTGAGGCCAGCGCCGCTACCCCCAGCAAAATTCCGCCGACTCGTAGAGGAAACACTGGACCTCGCCTTCTGCTTCTTCTCAAGGCTACCCAAACTACCAGTACTTGGAGGACTGGAGAAAAATAACCGGGAGGTAAAAGAAGACATACCCTTCCCCTTGGGATGACTCTCCAGAAACTTCTGATGCTCCACCTCGAAGCGATAAGCCATCCCAACCATGTCATCCACAGAATGCACCGACAACCCATCACTTTCATCTATAGCCCAGGGTTCAAGCCTTTCAAAAACCTCTATGCCTTCTCCTCCTCAGACTCATAGGCAGGAGCAAAACGTTTTAGCTGGGCGACCTCAGTCTCATACTCGAGCACCGACATCGTGCCTTGCTTCAGACTTTGGAAATCTTGGCGAAGCTGCTACTTCACATGAGCAAGAATATACTTGTCATAGAAGGCCGCCTTGAAATCCTTCCACTGGATGCTAACAGTGACTGAGTCGAGGAACTTCAGCCGCCTCACAGACTTCCACCACCAATCTGCCTCACCATCTAGCAGGTAGGTCGCCAGTTGCACTCAATGCTCTTCGGGCAAGCCATGCTCTCCAGCATCTTCACCACCTTCTCTAGCCAGGCCTCGCTCTCCGCAGCACTGACCTTGTCGTTGAACGACGACGGACGAAGCTTCGTGAACTGGTTCAGCCAATGGTCGCCCAACGGCTCACTGGCACTACTCTTGTTGAACGAGTGAGTGATCCCGTGTGCCAAACTCCTCAGTTCTGCACGAGCCGCCTTCTATCCACTTACGTCCTCTCAAGACTCGGTCTCCTTGATAGGGGCCTTGCCCTTACGACCATGAGGAGACATTGTGCCGGAGAAAGGCAAAGTACCTGCACCACAGACAAAACAACAACCAGAATACCATGGTGAAAAAACCAGGTGTAGACTCTACCATGCATGCAAAACCTATGGAGGCTTTAGACCGAACACCTTAGGTGTAGTGCAACCTAGTGAACCTAGAACTCTGATACCAAAACTGTAACGCCCCTCATTTTTCACAATAATTTAAAACAAATTAAATTACGGGAAAATTAAAGTAAAATAGAAAATATCTAACTACCAGGAACCTGTGTGTGCAGCTAGGAGACTCCAAACTATATACACTATGCTAACTCTTTGCATGCCTGCACCTGCAAATCAAAAACACGAGGAAAAACGTATGAGTGACAAAAGTCACCTAGTACGTACCCCATGAAAACCACGGAAAGAAAATTATAATTACTTTTCTTTTAAATTTATTTCGCAAACTATTTTCTCAAAACCTCACAAACTAGGCTCACACCGGCCAAAACCATAATTGGGGCTCTACTAGCCCAAAACCACAAGAAAAGGCCCTCAATGGCCAAAACCACACATAGTGAGTCGAGAAGCCCTACGCCAGGCAACCTAACTCTAGCTACACGTAGTCCACCGAGGAGCGACTACAGCGTTCTACAATGCCACAATGATGGCCACCCTGTGCAAGAGCGTTCATCATCCCTCAATTCTCCCTCTCTAGAGAACCCTTAAAAGCCAACCCCTCATTGGGAAGGCAATCCTGTCTATCAAGACGTTACCAGCTACCGGGCACGTGTCCCACCCGCACTGGCCACCATAGGGTCTACCTCCTCACACAGTGCTCAAGAGGGAGTGTCATACCTCCACACTCGACGACACCCGAGCCTCAGTGCTCACAGCGACAGTAGGAGTATCATACCTCCTCATCATGCCACAAGACACCTCAACCCGCAGACCATAACCCTAGTCTTGAGACGACAGTTAAGGATCTCATACCTCCAGGACCCGACGCCCCTCAGCTTCAGGTATCTCAGCCTCCGACCTGAACCAGGGAGTCGCGCCCGATCACCTGTGAATGTCATCACATTCCCTTTTCTTCACGACACGGTCCCACACTGTCTCATCCTGTACACAGAAAATCAGGAAAACATTTTCCAAAATTGGTCAACTATTTCCTTGAAATCCATTTTTCAAAACTATTTTCATATCTTTGAAAATTCTTCTAAAATCGTGGCAAAATGGCGCATCAAGGGTCCCATGAGATCACCACTGACGGCCTACAATCCCTCTTAATGGGACAAAACAATCAAATCGGGAAAACTCTCGGAAATCAGATTTTATAAACATATTTGTGCCTAGATTCGGCATGCCGAAAACAGGTTCGGTATGCTGAAATTCCCTGGTTTGGTAGGCCGATCTAGATCGACCGACTGAATCAGGTCAACGGTCAACACTTAGGCCAAATTCGATATATCAAAAATGGTTTGGTCGACCGAAATCTCCTGATTTGGGCGACCGTCTAAAATCGGACGACCAAATTTCAGCTAGAGGACCCAATCTGACAGAAAAATGGCATATCGAAATGGTTCGGTATGCCAAATTTTGTGAAAAACGGCTGTGACCGTGCCACCACACGCTCTCTCTCAAGAGAGGAGGGGGAAGGAGACCACAGCCATGCCGAGACGGCCAGGGCGCGAGATGGGACGAGAGAAAAAGAAAAGGAGTCGCCACCTGATCTTTTAATGGAAAGACGAGGAAAACCGCAAACGATTCACTAAAAGTGAATGAATGAGATGCAAACGTGAAGGCCGGATGTCTACTAACCAGAGGATGGGTAAGGATTCCTATTACGCACGGGGAAGG
>JAMKQA010031695.1:0-20413 GCA_024699735.1 Posidonia australis
TATAGGGCATGCATCTTCTCCTCTCCTAGGATCGCCTATATAGTCTGCGAAGGACATTTTTCGGTGGCTCATCCTATGGCTTTGGCGTGGGATGAAAAATCGGGTTTGTCCCCCCTTGTCTGGGGTCGTGTCGGTGTAGTAGAGGGTATAGCCTACTGCTTTGGCAGAGGACGAGGCCCCGAAAGCACCACCTGTTCAATGCCTAGGCTATGGCCAGGATTTAGAACGGGGACCTTACTTTTTCTATACTTGAGTCAGAGACCTATTCACCCCTATGTGAACACGGAGTAGATAGCTTGATAGGACATCCCTAGATTGTGAGAGAGTGCAAACTAGGGGCATTCATTTGCATCTCATACCACCATAACATTGCTTCTTTTCTAACTTGTTTGTTTCTGTGCATAGGATTTCTGATCTTTGAGTTTCCTTAGCCTAAGCTCAAGATCTTTCCTTTCGCAAACTCTATTTGTGACCTTATTCACAACCGCGTCTCCCAAGTTATTCGTCACTTTCGACGATAGCTCGTCCTAGGGTCCGTCCTGTCCTTCCCAACCGCAGTCCGATCCTTACTCGCTCGCGATCCACGATGGCCCAGCATGCCAGCGAGTCCCTTTCCCTTGCTATCTAGGAGGAGGTCCCTGTCTCGGGATACTCTTCCTTTGTGTCTGTTCCAGTCATCACTGCTGCCTCCACCTTTGCCTTAGCTTCTGGAGGACCTCCACCGCCTCAATTCCGTGTCCCCGTGGCAACCCCGCCTTCGGGACCACCTGTCTTGTCTTCTCCTGCTATTGGGGCCACAGCAGTTAAGTCTATCTCTCCTTAGGGCTATGTGTTTACTAGCCCTCCTCCTACTGCGGCTGTCTCTGTAGTAGCCACCCCCCAGTTCAGTCAACTGGGATCTCAGCCTCTTGTTTCACCCCCGATCTTGCCTCCATCCTTTGGAGCCACCAGCGACAATCCCGTCACCACGCAACTGCAACAAATGTCAGCCCTCACCCAGCAGTTGCAAGGATTGGCACTGACGCTCCAGCCCTTCTCAGCTTTGTCTTTCCAGGCTCCCGAGTTGCCTGTGCAACCAGCTTTAGGACCACAGTTTGCACCCACTACACTCCCTCCACAGCCGTCACCACCCCTTGTCTCTCTGGCGATAGGGGTGTCGGCATTACCTTTTGTTACATCAGCACAACACCGATCACAACATGCATCCCTCCTATCTAGTGGCCAGCCTCCTAGGTTGGCGGGAGCACAGCCTTCCATGAGCATTGTACCGGAGATCATCCCGGTCCAGCAGCTCTTGCTCCCACACTCTGCACCACTTGTTGCACCACCCCCTGCATTATCATCCCCTTTTTACCACACACAAGGTTCATCCTTTGTCCCCCAGAACACTGCACCCATGCACGGGTACACTGGCCATCCTGTCGTAGCACTAAACGGCGAAATGGTAGATCTGGAGGAGCCCTTAGGGCGACCCATACAGTTTACGTGGCACCCGCCTCTGCTGCGCAATCCACAGCTGCAGTAGCTCCACATGCTCTCCTCGCGAGATTAAATGATCTAGAGCGCACTCTTCGACAAGTGCAAGGTAGGGATTGCCAGTCCTACCAATTCCGGGACCTCTGTTATTTCCCAGAGGCGACTCTCCCCCCGAAGTTGCATATTCCGGAATTTGAAAAATACAATGGTAGGGGCTGCCCAATTGCCCACCTCAAAGCCTATTGTGGAGACCTCGCTCAGCTCTAGGCTGATGAAAGGTTGTTAATCCACCTATTCCAGAAGAGTCTCACAGGGCCCGCATTGAAGTGGTTCACTTCCCTTAACATGGCCACATCAGGACTTGGGATGACCTTACACAGGCGTTCCTGGAACAATATTCCTTTAACCTCAACTTAGTCCCTAAGTGGGAGGACATAGTCGCAATCAGGTAGAGACCCCAAGAAACATTTGGGGAGTATCTTGGACGTTGGCGCTCCTTGGCTTCACAAGTCAAGGATAGACCCTCTAACGAGGAGTCTATCGAGATTATCATCCGAGGAGCACAGCCAGCGGTCGGGGCTCTACTTAGCATCCAACCTGTCACCGCTTTCTCTGCACTACTTCGGGCGGGCGCCCGTGTTGTGAGATCACTACGCGGCGGCAGTTTTCCAGCACTCTCAGCATTTGCCAAACAGGCCACTGCCTCACATGGTGTCCCTAGCAACAGCAATAACAACAACAACCCCAACACCAATCCACCCAGGAGGCGGGATCCCTCCAAAAATACAATTTCCTATATTAGATCCCCTGCTACTCCGGCAAATGTTCGCCTGCCCCCATAGCGCCAAGTAGTTTATGCACTCATGCCTACACCTAGAGCACAGCATGCATCACACATTACCCCCACTGCCACACCAGTATACCCTAACCCATCGGCCAGGACGCGCCTACTGTTGGCACATCCACAACCGAAGCGACAACGCCGTGACAGGCGCCACTATACCCCTTTAGTGGAGCCCTTGAGCATGGTATTTCCCAAAGTCGCATCCCTGCTGAGGCTGCCTGAGGTGCACCCTCCGCCTAATCCGCTGCCAGCCTGGTACAACGCCAATGCGTTTTGCAATTTTCATCGGGTGGTCGACCACTCGACGAATAATTGTTTTACACTTAGGGACGCTGTCCAGGTTTTGATTGACCAGAGGGTCATAGTGATTAATACCCAAGCAGCCGGCCCAACACACACTCCAGTGGCTGCCCCAGCACAGCCAGCACACCCCAGCATAGTCAGTCATCCCTTGCCACAACATTCGTCTCCGGCAGTGCCAGGTTCCTCGGGAGTCAATTTTGTTTCTTCTGCTTCTTTCTCTTATTCCCCTTCTGAATCAGTCTCTTCCTCTATCTGCCCAACCGACTTGATTCATCATGAGTCGTCCCCTTTTCCCCACTAGTTGTATCGTTCTTTCCTCGATAATTTCAAGGAATCTATTTTTATGATTCGCCCTGTCGTCGAGTCGGAATACTCTGAGGTGCCACCTATAGTATATCCCCAGTCACCAACTCCAGTCTATTTTGCAGCCTGGCCCCAATCTAGGCCAAGCCAGCCAGCACACCCTCAGGCCCACCAGTACCCTCACCAATACTCCCAGCATCCTCAAGTTTACACCCCAACTCGCCCATATCCTTCAACCGCACCTATACAATTAGCAGCCTGTCCCCTGGTTGCTGTAACTCTGACCCATGACACGCATCGTGTTCCTTACAATTATGCCACAGGAATGTGTGCAGAAGTGACACGATCGGGCAGAGTATACAAACCCCCAACAGCTAAGCCTAACCCCTCAACCTTAACCCCTAACCTGTTACAAACCCAGCCATTTAGGTCACCAACACCAGTAGCAGTACCCCCTGCCCAACTCCAAGCACATTCTCCTCAACCACTTATGCCTAGAGTAGCACCATCCAATTTTACCACTAGCAGCCAACCTTCAACTGACATCACTGCCCAGCTTAAAAAGGTTAAAGATGATATTTCCATTTGGGACCTAATCCATACATCGGCTGAGCATAGAGAAGCTTTCCTTAGAATTTTTCAGGCAACCCGTGTATCCCAAACTATAGAGCCTGCTACCCTAGAAAGCATGGTAGGAATGATAGCGGCACCTCAGGTTATCTCCTTCTCTAGCCTAGAGTTACCTCCCTCTGGCACCAATCATAATTCCCCCTTGTTCATCACTGCGCAATATCGAAGCTTCCGCATCCCCCTCACATTGGTGGACAATGGAGCAGGCCTAAATGTCTGCCCCTTGTGCACAGCAAGTGCAATCGGATTCAAGTCCGAAGACATTACACCAGCTGTGAAAGGGATGACAACTTTTGATAATATGCATCATGATGCGCTTGCAATCCTGATCATTCCCCTGACTATAGGTCCTACTTGCTTTGACGTGGAATTCTACGTCGTAGATATCGAACCATCTTTCAATTTGTTGCTTGGACGCCCTTGGCTTCACAAGCATCAAATCATTCCTTCAACCCTCCATCGTATGATTAAGTTCTGCTGGGATGACAATATCGTTGTTGTCCTGGCAGAAGACATGGAGAAGGTTGAATCTATCTCTGCTCTAGCCCCTCAGATCATTCACTTTGAGCCTAAACCTTCTGATGACCTTTATCAGGTTAACCGATTTGAGCCGGTTAATTCCATTCCACCCTCAGAGCTTGCCGGCCATTTGGCCACTTCTGGCAACCCCCGTTTGATGGTCGACAACCTGTGTTGCAAATGGGGATACGAGAAAGGATCGCCTCTGGGGCTTTATGGCCAAGGAATCACCGAGCCGATCGAGGCCGAAGAATGGATAGAGCGAGACAGTTTAGGATATGAGCGATGCTGCCAGAAGAGGAGATCGCTACACCATGGTAAGTCTTCCAAGATGATTATTCCACGAGATTTATCCAACTTTATTAGCACAAGCGTTATGGATCCGAACCACAGTTCATATGCAATGTCAGCGTCATCAGCTTGGGTCTGCCTAGAGGATTCATATCAGAACAGCAGCCGGCTAGAGCAGCAGGGTACAGAACAGGAGATCATGCAAACAGAGCAGTCAGTAGTCCAAATAGTGGCCCAAGAAATAGACTCGAATGATGACATCGGAGATCTGGACCTCTTATTTCAGGAGCAGCTGGATATGCTTGCAGAAGACATAGCAGAGCATGATCGCAGGAGGAAGGGCAAAGCAGTTGCCACATCAACACTAGCAGAAGCACCAATACCACACCTGGACCAAGTTTCAGTTATGGTCCTGCACGAGACAGACAAAAGGGATGCTAGATCATTGGAGTTAATCTCCTGTCAGCTGGGAGGCGGGTCTAGCTGGTATTGGCAGTATAAGCCTCACTTGGAGGGTGAGAATCAAATCCTTGAATCAAGCATGAGTAGGACAGGCGGTAGTAGTCTCACCAATCTACAGCAAAGCAGCCGTCAGCAAGCAGAATTTTGTACAGCTAACAGAAAAAGAGAAAATACCAAAAAAATCAAAAAATCTAAATCCAGAAGCAAAAATATGGAGGCATCAACATCAGAGACAGGGACTCCTACCTCCTCGGATCATCCAGACAGGGAAACCGAAGAAGTAGCACAATGTCGGTACAGGGAAACGAAGGTCACTGTGACAGTCCTTAAACACCATCAGGGCGCAGAATCAGAGGAGGTCTTATCAGTTGACATAACCGACCCGGCATTTGAAAAAGAAATCCTGTCAGAGCTAATTGCCTATGAAGAAGAGGATGAGGTTCGTGGAGCAGATAATGAGGATGAGTCGTCACAGATTCCATTCTATGATGATGATCCAGAAGGCCCAAATCTTCATGTAGAGGAAGAAACGAAGCTTATCAATATCGGCACGGCGGAAGAAATTAAAGAAACACGCATCAGTGCCAATTTATCACCACAAGCAAAGGCGGAGTTTATGGCTTTTCTAAGAGAATATGTAGATGTCTTTGCATGGAGCTATGATGACATGGTGGGACTAGATATTGAAGTGGTAGTTCATACATTGCCACTAATACCCAATTCAAAGCCAATCAAACAGAAGCTCCGTAGATGGCGACCCCAATGGCTTTTAAAGCTTAAAGAGGAGATTGTGAAACAGCACAAAGTCAACTTCCTCAAAGTCGTGTTGTATCCTGAATGGCTCGCCAATGTGTTACCAGTGCCAAAAAAGGATGGACAGGTTCGCATGTGCATCGATTATCGAGATCTCAACAAAGCAAGCCCCAAATATGATTTCCTGCTCCCTCATATTGACATTTTGGTAGACAACACTGCAGGGCATAAGATGTTGTCCTTTATGGACAGGTTTTCCGGATACAACCAGATCAGAATGGCTGAGGAAGATATGGAGAAGACATCTTTCATCACTCCATGGGGAGTCTTCTGTTACAGAGTGATGCCATTCGGGTTGAAGAATGCAGGTGCAACATACCAAAGGGCCATGACAGCTTTATTCCACGATCTTATGCATCAAGAGGTTGAAGTGTACATGGATGACATGATTGCCAAATCTAAAGAGCCCGAGGACCATCTCTCCTGTCTAAGAAGGTTGTTTGAGCGCCTGCGAAAGTATAAGCTCCTCTTGAACCCCAACAAATGTGTATTTGGGGTATCCTCTGGGAAGCTACTGGGCTATATCATTAGTCAGAGGGGAATTGAAGTGGACCACCACAAAGCCAGAGCTATTGTTGATATGCCTCCCCCAACCACCGAGAAGGAGATTCGTGGTTTATTAGGCCGGCTACAATATATCAGCAGGTTCATTGCATAGCTTACGCCTATATGTGAACCCATATTCAAGCTGCTAAGGAAGAATGCCCAGACTTGCTGGAATGATGAATGTCAAGAGGCCTTCGATAAAATCAAGCAACTTCTGGTGAAGCCTCCAGTTTTAGTTCCCCCCACGCCAGGGCACCCTCTGTTGTTATATCTCTCTGCTACACAGTATTCAATGGCAGCAGGTGGACATTACCTTCAAAGATACAGAGCTATCGCCACCAAAAGAGCGCACCCTCCCACTGGTCATTTCTATGATGGTTAACGATTTTCCTCTGACAGGAGTGCTAGTTGACACTAGTGCTAGCCAAAGTGTCGGCTCTATATCCACCCTAGACTATGTAGGCACTGAGGAAGACTAGATTACTGAAAGTCGTTTCGCCTATGCAGCATATGATGGAGGCGTAAAAGAGGCCATGGGTATGGCTCAACTGGACATTACCATCAGCCCATTGACTACTACTACAATGGTCGTCATTATGAAACATGACCTAGCTGAACCCCTAAATCTAGGAAGATCCTGGCTAGCAAAAATCATGGCCGTTATCTCCTTAGTACACCAATGTCTTAAATTAAAGCATCAAGGGAGGGTAGTCACCGTTCGAGCAGACCACAATGTAAATGAGGGGATGACCTAGCTACAGGCGCCGTCAGAACCCATCAATGGAGAATCAGCCTCAAAATCGCCTAGTGGGTGGCCACTAGGGGGTGGATTGATGATCCTCACTGGTCGGATGATATGCCAAGCTTCCAAGCTAGGATTCCAGGACAGGACAAGCATGAACCTTACACAAAGACATGTCCAGCTACCCTATGTGGGTCCAATGCCGCAAAGTCCATCCTTACTCTGTCGCGAACAGATCAAGCACTAGGGGAAGTCCCTACTAAGAACGCCCACGTCACTAACCAAATCTGTCCAAGCTCGTGTAGCTCACCAACAGGCCCCTATCACTAGGACAAGTCGGATTTCAAATCAAGTCATGCTGCCCCCAGCCGCTGTGGAAAGAGTCTCAGTACCTTACAACAAGAATTTGAAGTACCCAGAAGAACAAAAAAGGAGTATGATATCCTAGAGTAGCTGAGAAAGACGCAGGCAAAAATCTCCATCTATGAGCTGACAAAGCCTCTAAGCGACATCGTGATATCTTGATGGAAGTCCTAAAGAAGGCCCAAGTCCCAAAAGACATGCCTGTGGACTCTTTGGTGGCGGTTGTGGTTGCATCCTTCGTGGAATCAACCTTGTTCTTTACAGACTCCGAACCAGCTCCTCCTGAAAGAAGGACTCTACCTTTAAGTGTCACTATGAAAATAAATAATTTTGAACTTTCTGGTGTGTTGGTTGACACGGGAACAACTTTAAATATATGCTCCCTAGATACTTTTAATATGCTTGGACTTAAAGAAAATCAAATGTGTGAGCCCAACGACTCTAATTGCGTTAGGTATGACAATAACACAAAGAAGGCACATGGCAAAATCAATGTCAAGGTCGTCGTTGGCGCAATAGAAATAGAGACTAAGTTGATAATAGTCGATGCACCTATCTCCTATCGACTCATCCTAGGGTGCCAATGGATCGAGAAAATCAAGGTAGTCACCTCCCCATGCCACCAAAGCATTATGTTTCCTCACCAAGGGAAAATAATCAAGGTCAAGGGAGATGAGCCAACTGAAGTTGGGGCATATCGTGTGACCATCCCAACCACAACACCAACACTACCACCTGCTCCACTGAAGAAAGATTCAGCGACCAAGGCAGTGAATAACGTAAAGCAAGTCTTTGTGCCTCGAAGCATAGACGCAACCCCCTGTCCTTTTTTAGAACACATGCAAAGACCGTGGGAGTTTCTCCTACACATAGGCTATAGGCTGGGAAAAGGATTGGGACGTCAAGAGTAGGGAATGGTAGACACGCTTGAGACGCCCAAGGAGCATAATGGAATAAGGCTAGGGTACCCCTAGTACCTATCAAAGGATCTCACTAAGCCACTGACTTAGATGCTGCTGAACCATTTCTTGTCAGTTGGGCTTCAGTTCGAGACTAGCCTTGCTGTGAAAAAGACTACTGATTTACCACCAGCCATCCAAGCTCCTGGATCCCCTCTTAGTCTCCCTGAAGCTTCTCTTCCTTCTTCGGAAGCTTCTCCTCTACCACCAGAAGTCTCCTCGCTCTCCTCAGAAGAAGCCTCCAGTGACATTTTCCTAGCCTCTAATCTCTCTCCTAGTTCTCCGAAGCCTCCTCTACCTCCAGACCTCCCAGCAAACAACCTGTCTGAAGCAATCCCTGAAGAAGAAGCCAGAAATGCCGACGCCCTCAACTTTGGCAACCTCACCATGCTCTTCAGCAACCTGTGGCCTTGCCCCTCTGAGCAAGAAGGGATTGAGGCCATTCACTAAGCCAAATGACAAAGCGTCTCTGACGAGGAGGCACACCTAGGGGCACTCCCCCTAGTCTTGTAAATAGTTTCTTTCCTACATTGAACACTTGTCTTTTATTTTCGTATAATTTGCTTTTTAGTACTTTATTTCCTAGCGTAAATAATAAAAGGGAAGGTAGTGGAGGACATGGTCTGGGTGACCTAACTACCACCATGTCCTCGCAAAGGATATCTAACAATTTCGTTAAGTGTGCGGCCTAAGTAAGGAAGGAGCCAATCACGTAGACTGTCAAAGTCTGTCACAACACCATGGGATTCCCACAAAAGCTAGCACAGTCACATGCCATCATCCTAGTTGAGGAAGTACCGAGCGTAACTAGCAAAAATATCGGGAACTATGAAGTCTATGAGTTAGTGGACACAGACGAAGACCCAGATGAAGAAGAGACAATGGGCTAGATTGTTTTTGACAAAATGATGAAGAGATATGATCAACAAACCAAGGCCACTACTGAAGAAATAGAGGAAATAAATTTGGGGATTGAGGAAGACCCAAGACCAGTCCGGATTAGCTATGGGTTCAACTCAAATGAACGACGCCACATGATAAGTCTACTCAAGAAGTATGCCTGGCTTGGAGTCATCCTTGGTAGAACACTGACTCCCCCTTAACCCCGGTGCAAGGACAACGAAATAGAAACTTCAAAGGTTGCAACCAGAACTAATGTTGAAGGTCAAAGAAGAGATAAATAAGCTGCACAAAGCCAAGTTCATCCGAGTGGTGGTCTATCCCGAATGGATTGCCAACATAATCCCAGTTATGAAAAAGATGACAGAGTTCAAGTATTCATCAACTACAGAGACCTCAACGAGGCTTGCCCCAAGGATGGCTCCCCCTACCTCACATCGACATTGTCGTAGATAACATCACAGGCCATGAAATGGTCTCATTCATGGACGGCTTCTCCAGATATAACCAGATCAAGCTTGCAAAAGAGGATCAAGAGAAGACCTTGTTCACAACTCCATGGAGGACTTATTGCTACGTCGTCATGCCATTTGGTCAGAAGAATGCTGGAGCCACCTACTTGAGAGCCATGATTGTGATTTTTCATGACATGACGCACGATTGCATGGAGTGTTATGTGGATGATCTATTGGTGAAGTCAAAAACAAGAAAAGGACACTTCGAAGCCTTAGAAAGAGTACTTCAGAGGGCACATCAATACGACCTTCGGATGAATCCAAAGATGTGTGTCTTCGGGGTAACCGTCGGAAAGTTACTTGGGTTCATTGTAAGTAAGAGGGGAATAGAGATAGACCCAATAAAGGCCAAAGCAATTGCAGAGATGTCACCTCCAAAGAACATAAAGGAGCTTAGAGGACTCATAGGGAGACTACAATTCATCCGATGGTTCATCTCCCAACACGTAGAAAAGTGCAAACCATTCTATGAATTACTAAAAGGCGACATGAAGTTCAAATGGGATGAGGCTTGTCAAAAGGCATTTGATGATCTGAAGCTCTACCTCCTCAATCTTCTGGTACTAGCAGCCCTAATTCTCGAGTGCCCACTACTGCTATACCTGGCGGTCACCAACAAGAAGGCTCAAAGTAGTAGGAGATTCACAACTTGTCATCCGGAAAGTCCTCAACAAGTACAAGACCCTCTCACCAAGGCTCCGAGAATATCATGACCTAGCAAGAGCCCTGTTGAAGAAGTTCGAGAGAGTGGTATATGTGCACATGCTTAGAGGCAACAACATCCTGACAGACTCGCTGGCTTCACTCACATTGTCATTGGCCTTCAACTCAAAAGGTGACGAACAGACCGTCATAGTATGAAAGATCAATTCGCCAATGGTGGAGTTAGTTGCAAAATGGATTCAAGAGTTCCAAGAAGAGTGCCACCAAGTGAATATATTGCACATCGAGATTTGCTATCAAGGAACAACCAAAGTCGATGATGCGAACTCGTGGTACAATGACATCCTGAACTACCTGCAAGATAGTACCTTCACGCCACACTCCACACCCAAAGACAGAAAAGTCTTGAGAAGGATGGCCACTAGATGCTACATTAGAGCCAACACATTATTTCGAAAAACTCCACTGGGCATCGAACTCCGATGTGTTGATGCATCAGAAGCAACCGAAATTCTCAAGGAAACACATGAAGGAGCATGCAGGGGCCACATCAATTTTCAAGCCATGGCCAAAATAATCATCCGAAGGGGGTATTACTGGTCTACGATGGAGGTTGACTACGTGGTCAAAGTCAAGAAATGCCGATGCTGTCAACTACAAGCTAACAAAATCCATGCTCCTGCCTCGACACTTCATGCAATGTCAGCTCCTTGGCCCTTCTCTATGTGGGCCTATGATGTGGTCGGGCCAATACAACATGCCAAGGGAAGCACATTCATCCTCACTACAATGGAGTACTTCACCAAATGGGCTGAAGTAGAAGCATTCATGAACATTAAAGCCACAACCCTATGCTTGTTTGTATAAAGGAACATCATCTCTAGGTTCGGGGTTCCCAAAGCCTTCGTAGCTAACAACATGCCAATCTTCATCTTAGAGGAGTTCATCAAGCTGTGCAAAAAGTTCAGTATCACTCTCCATCACTCCTCTCTTTATTATCCACAAGGAAATGGCCAAGCAGAAGCTACTAATATGACCTTAATAAAAATCATTAAAAAGACAATAGAAGATGCTAAGGGATCGAATTGGACAGATAAAATGTTAATGCACTATAGGCTTACCATACCACTGTAAGAGCAGCAACAGGCCAAACCCCCTATGCCTTAACCTTCAAAATGAAAGTAGTAGTCCCATATGAGATCCTGATGCCCTCATTAAGAGTCCAAGTCGATGCAAAAATGTTTGTTGATGAATAAAGGCAGACATTATTGCTCCACTTGGAACTCCTTGATGAAAAACGGCTCACAGTTGCCAAGCACGCATGTGTTTACCAACAAAAAATGACTAAGGCTTATCAAAAGAAGGTAATCAAATGCAAATTCCACATAGGTAGTACTCAAGGAGGTGCTACCTACCAATAAGCCACATCCTAAAGGAAAGCTGAAGCCAAACTGGGAAGGGCCTTACATTGTGGTGGTTGCATATCCGAAGAACGCTTATCGATTGTCCCAAAAGAGGACAGATTTGCCTGACCCCTCGATTGCAATGCACTTGAAAAAGTACTACCCTTGATCAGTCAATCTGCACCTAAAGATTCCTAGGACCTAACCCTAAGATGGAAAAGAAGGTCACCCTTAAAGCCTATAAGGAAATAGATGCTTAGGGTAACCCACTCTTTGTCCTGTGCCCTCACATACACTGCACAAGGAGACAAGAGCAAGGTGAGCTCGGAGCTAGGGCATATTGTGAATGCCGCTCGATAGGCATAACGTGGCATCCTAGTGTAAGTCTAAGAGGTGGTGATAGATGAGTGTTATGTCACAAATAAACTTGGAAAGCACATAAAGAGGGAATGAGAATTCAAAATAAGGGAGTGATTCGGTCCCTCAATGATCAATATCTTTTGACCAAACACTCAAAACAGGTGTGAGACCCTTGACGCTCGACAGGTGTGCTACCATAGCATAAATCTCAATGAGTAGTGATGGGTAAACACCTGCCAAATCAAAAAAAGAGAAAGGAAAAGAGCTAAAAAGACAACAGCAAAGAAGTTGTCAAATCAACACAAAAAAGGAGAGGGGAAGATGACAGCAAAGAAGCTATCCAAAGCAGAAAAGAAAGAAAACCATGGGAAAAGAAATGCCCATTAGGATTAACCATTGGCAAGTGACATCAAAACCTAACCCTATGCCGAGAGCTTGCTAAACGTTGAACCTCCCCCATCTTCCTGCACACATAGGCAAAGAAGAAGTCGCCCTAAGTATTCGAAGACCAAGTAAGTTAGAGGCGTGGCTAACTAGGAAGGACTAGGTATGCGACAAAGTCTTTGAAGGGTGCAAACATGACACAAGGGACAAGTCTAGGATGGTAAAGCACGACTCAAAAGGCCAAAGTACACTCTAGGCTAAGGCTTGAAGAGGGTATCCATTCTTCCCATCCTTCCCATAGAAAATACAAAAAAAAAAACCCAAACAAATCAGAAAATCCAAAAATCCAAAAAAAATCACAAAATCCAAATGAAAAATCAGAAAACCAAAAAAATAATAATGCCATCCACCCCAACCTACAAGTGACATTGCCCTACAATGATCTTTAGAGAATCTACAGATAGCTCACAATCGACGTCCACTAGGCTCTGATTTTCCATCTCTCAACTGAGGCCAAGACTAACTCCCTCCACCTCATATCCAATCGACTAAGTTTACACAAATATGCTCCACACACAATAATTTAGTCAAAAATCAAAGCTAAGGAAGGTATGCCCTTTTGCTATTAATAAATATTATTTAGTGTGTAGAAAAGTACAATTCTTGTCCATAAGGGCATCTCCTTGGGTTGAAAAGAGAAAAAATACAACGGATGCTAATACAATTTGTTCTGAATGCCAAGCATCCGATTGAACTCCTTTTCCTCGATATACTATTGTAGAAAAGGAAGAAGCCATGTGTACCGTGCTACATACCTAGACTCTCGCAACTCCCAAATAGCGACAGAGAGTCGAGCGCCCTTCAAGGATATTCGACGACCTACGTAAGCCCAACAGGCAATGTACTCCATGACCAGCCTCTCATCGCGGTCCTCATCATCTCTGTTAGCGTGGATTGGACAAGTCAACACCAAGTCCATAGGAATAGAATGCCCTTGTTCAGTAGTCGTAGACAACGATGGATTGGGTACAACATGAAGGATTGGGCCCCCACCAATACGAGCTCCTGGTGGTGATAAACTATAGTCATCACTCATGCTTTGAAAACTTCTAGCAACTGCGACACGTAGTCAAAGTCCTCTAATGATAACTGCCCCAAGGGAAGGACACAATCACAGAAGTTTAGCTTGTCAAAATCAGCATAGCAACGATAATGAGACATAAACCACCGTTGTAGAAGAAAAGGAGAATCGAAGAACTTCCCTGAGCATGATGCATTGGATAGTCCTTCCATGGTATATGCTAAGATGGTAGGAGATAAATATAAGTCCAAACGGGCTACCATCAGCATGAGGAGGTCGACATGGTGGAAGTCCAAGGTGAAGTAATCATCTGCAAATAGTGCAAGCCCTCCGATGTCGACTAAAAGACACAACTGTAACTCCTTTGACGATAAGTCGTGAGTGCAAATAACCTCCCACAAGCCTCAAATATGGAGCCGTCCCTCATGCATCAAAGTCTTACTAGCCTCTTGGCACTCGCCCAAGAACCAATCAATCTTCCTGGCATCCATGGTCTCAAAGGATATGGCAAAACGGTCATCCGACACCAACATGGATTCTATAGCAAGCCCAAGGTGGGAAGTAGTTTCCTCACAAGTAATCAGGATCTCCCCATGAAAAAAATTGAAGGTGTTGGAGGAACTGTTCCAAAAAGCCATTGATGCATGTAGAAGTGGCCAATGCAAAGGAGTGTGTACAAAGGCCAACAAATTTTCAAAACCACTACATACAAAGAGGTGTTTGTTATCCTTCGCACGATTAAGCAAACGTGACACCCATGGGAGGCTATAACGAAAGGAGTTATGAAAATTTGGGTATTCTATATGATTAACTATGACCTAGAATACTAGCAATTAATTACAGAAAGGCATATGAAGTAGAGAAATATGAACAGCAAGAGGAACACGGAAAACAACAACTATGGCATTAACAAACATACCTTATCCTCACAAAAAGCCTTCATCAGGCAATTGGATATGTCGATCACCTTCTCCACAGCAAAAAGAGAGGAAGAGAATGATGGAAGCTTCATGGCTAAAGCAAGAGGGAGGAGAAAATCTCAGAACAAGGAAGGATGATGTGTGGGAGGCCCCTAAGGCCCTTATTTATAAGCCTCTGTTAGAGCAACCTGAATTTGAGTCTGAATAGGAAAAGACTCTAGTAGTCGCCCCTGCCATAGGCGACTAGATATGGTGCCTAATCAAGAGACCACGTGTTGTGCCGCCTATATGAAAGGCAACTATAATAATGCTCCACGGAGCCAGGCGACCAGAATCATTAGCACCTACTACCTTGTCGCACAGATGCAATTATCCCACTGGGAGGCTACATCAAGTCCCACTGTGCGCATCACAGCAAAGTTCCATCGTGAGACTACATCAAGTCCTGCTATGTGCATCACGTCTGTCCTACCACGAGGCTATATCAAGTTCCACCGTGCGCGTCAAAGATCCCAACCGTGCATCACATCAAGTAACGGGCTTCCACCTTTGGAGCCCCAATCATGTGTGTAGACATAGCCTTGACCAAGAGGCAAAACCTTGGTTTGGTGAAGGAAGGGTTCACTCCCTCACCCAATTCATCTTTCATAAAACCCCTTTACTTGCCAAGTCGAGTTGTGGGACAACGTTCCTTTCTCGAGAGTGTTGGTCACACTTGAGGATGGAAAACACTTGACCATAACAAATTGCATTCATGCATCTTGCATATTCTATATGGCTAGGAACCACCAGTACCTCACCAGCCAAACCTATCATATGGACCATTCATTGCATACTGAGTGTTGACCTTGCATTCGCATCTTTGTTTGCTTGAATTATGCATACATGCATTTAGGAATCATGCCTTGCAAGTGGAGGCATGAATAGAGCATTGTTCTGTAGGAGAGTTAGAAGCCCTTAAGACTATGATCCTTCTAGAGCCAATTAAGTCCCACCTGTCCTTATGCAATTCCTAACTGAGTAAGCTCTCAAACGAGAAGCCATAATCCCTTTTTATTGTCAATCGGCACTAAGGTACTTGCCCTACGATCATCTCCTTTCACTCCTGGTTGGTGCTAGGGTTACGTCCCACGACCATCCTTAGTTTTTGCCCTGTTGAAGTGACATCTCTACATGGTTGACATGGTCTCGACATATGGCTATGACACATAGCTCCGAAACCGGCTAGACACCTCCATGATTGAGCCTTTAATATGATGGAAATGTTAAATGAACTACTCAATTGTGACACATAGCTCCTAAATCTAGTTTGTTCACTCCTTTTATTCTTCCTTTAGTGGTCCAATTGTGGTAGACCGTTTGAGAGTAAGCTCCCCTTTTCAAGAAATGCTCAATGGGTATATTGTTCTTACCTTAGAGCCAATTTTATTTCAAGATCACCTCCAAGGCAGGGTATCTGTAGATATCCCATTTTCACATTTCCCAGAGTCCATCTAGGATAGGAACCTTTGAGGCATCCCAAATCATAAGAGGGGCATTTGTAGATATCCCATTTTCACATTTCCTAGAGTCCATCAAGGATAGGAACGTTTGAGGCATCCTAAATCACAAGACTAAGGATTTTCTACTCTATCTTCCAGATATTCCATGTTTTCCTTAAGAACATTCTTGATTTTACTTGGTTTAAGGTTGTTGGTTATGGCATAGCTGACCCACTCAAGCTAGTTCAAGCTTGAGGCCCTTGAACGTTTTGGTAAGTCGCTAGCTGTGGCAGAGCTAATGCTCTCATCTTACTCAAATTGGTGGCAAATTTGAGTACCTTGAACTTAAAGAAGATGTTTTTATGATGTCATGAGATTTCTGAGTATTTTCTAGACTTTTAAGAGACTTCTCTGCAATTAACATAAAATATAGGGGGTAAAATGTAAAAGACTAGATGGTGCCATCGAAAGTGGCGACTAGTCTAGATGCCACAGCAAGAGGCGACATCATGTCACCAACCATATAAGCGACTAGATCATGGCACCAATCCAGCTAGTGCTAGACATCCTGGGTCTTCCTCTCGTAACAATATGGCATCCTAGGCTTTAATATAATATATGGGATATTTATAAATATTATCATGATTTTTCCCATGATTATTATAATTTCTAGGGTTTTCTAAGTATTTATTTATTTGTGGAATATCATATAAATCTTTATTAATGCCAGAAAATTCCAGAAACTTCTAAAATAATGGATGACATTAAGATTAATATCACATATTTTTATCATGGTCTAGAACTAGATATGATATTAATTATTACTTTTTTTAATGCTAGAATTATTTATAATTTAAAAGATAATTCCAACATGTGCTTAATTTCCGAAATTTATTTAATTATGAGTCTAGAATTTTCTATGGATATATCTAATGCTCATAATTGTTGGAGATTTTAGCTCTTAGATTTGATTTTAACTTTGAATTTGAATTTTAAATTCAATTTTAAATTCAATGAGCCTTCTAGAAAATTCTAGTGATTTCCAGTTTGAAAAAGTCAAGATGAGTCGTTTATAATTGCTAGATATTTGTTGAGACGATTTTAGATTTTATTTTTAAACGAAGAGGTATTTAGAACTTGACACCTATATGGGCGGCAACTAAACCCAAATAAGATATTTTCGGCTATTTTCTCACAAAAGAAACTAGAATATCTCAGGCCATTGCCTACCCTAGCGGCGACGAGTTCAAAATATATCATTTTCAAATTGATTGCTTCTAGAAGCTTCCAGAATTTGTTTTGATGATATCCCTTACGTCCTAGACTCTATAAATAGACTCCTAGACCCCCTAGGTCAGAGGATGCCTACTATGTTCTGAGAGAATCTGTTTAGAGAGAGTGACCATTGGAGAAACCCTGCCAGATTCCCGCGACGAGCCTTCTGATCTTCTCTTTAGCCCCAACTCTTTTTCGTGCCTCCACTTCCTCATTCATGTCGCATCCAAAAGGGTGAAGGGAGTGTCATTCTCGTGTCCTATTTTTTTCATTTTGTCATTATATTTCATATTAGATACATTGCATATGCATGCGGGGACAATCCTCGATTAGTATTTAGGTCCTTTAGTCATGTTTTTCTATATCATTTTGATCCTTACTTACTTCACCATAGTCTAATCTAGATCCATTTGTTTTGAAGGGAAAAAGGGAGTTATGTTCCATGAGGAAGCCACAAAACAACATCCAATCGTTGATTCGGTGAGTCGGTGAATCCACGACCATAACTTCTACATCAAATCAAGAGCAAACTCAAGGTGTTCCTGCATCAACACTATGGTCTTCGATAACCAAACTATTAGTCATGCAACGAGTTTAGAATTTTATAAAAGATTAATAGTATGCAAAACTTCTGGATGATGACAAAGGAATGAAGGAGAAGCCATTAAGAATACCCAAGTTGCTTAAGCGTATCTATCATAGTAGGCCGTAGAAGATAAGATTCCATACTATTTAATTACTATATACATATGTTGCCTTTAGATTAGTAGTAAGGTGCAAACATATGTCAACTATGACATAATTTTTCCTACAGCACACCTAATAATAAATACCTTTCCTAAATCTTGTTTATAGCATACTTCATCAATTAGTTTAGGTAGCACCATGTAAGGTGAAGCAATGATGACCAACTACTTGGTGGTGGCACTTAAAGTTAAGCATATTATCTATAATATTTACCGTTTAAAAAAAATGACCTAGTACTTGTCTTTAATTATTTTAAGAGAAATATTATTATAATATTGTCCACTGTTTGTCCAAGAGACAAATTTGGAACTGGCCTTTGAAAAGGAACTTGGAAATACATTCATGATGTGATTGATACATCGCCCAGTAGTATACAAACAATCTTGATTTTAAATAATTGTATGCATGTCAACAAGCAGGACGACATCAGATTATGATAGTTATGGACGCATGTAATGAAGAAAGATTGTTCTCATCAAAATCCTTCAATTTCCTTCTTCTAGTGCAACGGACATAATGGATGCTAATTAGTAATTAAGTGGCATGCAGTGGCAAGATAGAAATACAATAGATTATATGAATCATATACAGAAACACTGAAGAAGAATGTTCACAACAAACCATTCTTTATTCTCATGTTATCCACATGATCAAGATGGGATGTTTTGGAGCTATGATTACATGAGAAAACTGTGCAATGAATTGTAAGTTTCCAATAGGATACTTATCAATGTTATACCTGAATTGAATGTCTTTATAAATTCTATTGTAGTAATTTTTGCATATCATATAGTTAGTTGTTATTTTTGTTATTTATCTATATGGCTTGATTTTTATTTGTATGTAGAAGAATTCACAAGACTTGATGGAAGGAGTCTTTAAGAATAGAGGATGATGTTACTGGATGATATTGTTTTTTATTTGTCTTTTTGTAGAAGATATTGCATTTGGATATTTGTTTGTTGAGAAACATGCTACTAGATGTTACTATAAATATTGCTTTTGTGGAAGGTGAACATTATTTTTTGTGAATTCCAAGGATGTTTGATGATTGTATTATGTTCAATATTATGAGAAGTGAACTCTAATACATGTTTCATTCAATGTTTTTACAGTAACTTCATCATTTTTATAAGAATTCTAAGGATGTTTGATGACATGTATTTTGTTCAATATCTTTCAATATTTGTATTTAAATTGAAAAAAAAAATAGTGATTCAACACACAAGTAAAACAGTGTTCAATATCTTCCAATATTTTCTACTCTATTTTTTTTTTTGTTTAAGTGGCTTTTACCAAGGGTTCAAACCCTCGTCTAAAGTGTAATGTCATCTATAACAAAAGGTGTAGTTTTTACCTAGGATGGGAACCCTCAGTAAAATATTTTCTCGAGGATTGAAGCCCTCAGTAAAATATTTTCCTGACATTCCTACAGTCGACTGGTGAGGACACCATCGAAAAACGGTGGCCGATGGGTTTAATCGTCGACCTAGCAAGTATTACCGAGGTTTCCAATCCTCGGTAAAAACTACTTTTCTACTAGTGTCTTCATCTCTGTTAATGTGTACATTGCGTGAAGTATTAAACCATATTCAAGACGTAAAAATTATAATAAAAAAGAAACATGACCATGGTTAAATTCAATAAAAAGAAGTTATGGTTCGTTCATTCGTAACCTTATCTCATCTATCTTCTTGGGAGCAAACCTAAAGAAGGTTATTTGTTCTTGTTCATCAGTAACATCCTAGTATATAAGTAATACTTGTTCAAATTCCACTAACCACCATTTTAAGCGCCTAGAGTGGTATAAATCAAAATATATTTAAATTACTTTTTGTTGAACCTCAAAACTACCATGATTAATGTTCTATATGAAATAAGATAAATGGAAGAAAAATATATATCAAAGAAATCAATAGAACAACAATAACATATTTGGACTTTAATAATAGAAAAAGACATGATGAAGAAAATGCATCCCCTTTGTAGAATATGAAGGAATCACTTGTATTTTCCAATCTACCTTCATTGGAAGGAACAATGTAAGAAATGCTTTGAGAATGTGATAAATGATGTCAAGGTGATTTCCTTCCTATTTTGCTAAGATTAGTGATGTTAAGGTTAGGCTAAAGTTTTACTTCCCTTTATATTCCTTTTGTGTGCTTGTGTAGAAGAAATTTGACTTTGTTGATGAGGACAATAAGCTTGTGGATTGGCACTTGGTTGTTCAAATTTGTAAGAAATCAATTCATAAAAAGATTATAAATTGGTGAGGTGAATTAAAAGTTTATCATGTGTAGACACCCCGATTTTGAGGTGACCCAGGAATGAGTGTCCCTATGTTGCTTTGGATGCGATCAGCCCTTAAACCGAGCCCCAAACCCATTAGCCAGAGCCCAAATCAGACATTTGTGAGCAGGGCTGGCGCACCAA